>NDXB01020702.1:254817-283324 GCA_002631895.1 Agapornis roseicollis
AAAAAAGGAAAAAAAAGGAAAAAAAAAAGGATTTTGCATAGTTGGAGTTGATAAATGATATTTTTTTTTACTAATGGAACACAAAAGTGGGTGAGAGAAATAGGCATACTGTGAAGATGTCATAAAAGTGCAACTTTATACATTTTTCTCTGCTGCTATAGTTATTTATACAGCTTTTATATGTGCCTAAAATTGCCAGAAATATTATTTTATGCCATGGTATACTATGAATTTCCTTTCAGTTGTAGAACAGAGAAAAGAAAATGTGTGAGCTTTAAGTTTATATTATGCATTATATACAGTTATTTACGCTTTGACTTTGAAAGCAAAAAGTTAAAATACTAGACAGACAGGAGTACATGAGCACTTAGCTGTGCTCCTCAGCCTGGGAGTTAATATATGTGCTAGAGGGATGAGATTAATAACCACCTATTCACTATGTATTAGCATCTCCTCCCAAGGCCACAGAGGGGAGAAATATGTCTGACATTCAGAGACACAGTCTACTGGAGCCACAGCTTTGCTACCATGGCAGGTGCTCACCTTTATTCAGGTGTCTTTCAGCACTTCAGACATGCAGTTTGGGTGAATAAAATGCAATACAGAATGACCACCACTCCCTGATGGCCCTGTTGCGAGTGTTTGGGCTCTGGAGCTGTGAGTTCTGGGAACTGTAGTCCCAGGAGGCTGCAACTTTGAATAGAAGATGAGGGTGCACCCCACTGCTTGGGCAGCTCGCTGTTGGCCCAGGGCCCTCCACTGTCCCTCTCAGGCTGACAAAGTCAAACTCCTGCCCTGTTGTTAGCACCACTATGGCCAAAGCAAATTGGTCTGTTATTGGTGACCTCACAGATCAATGGCTAGCTCAGACTGCAAGTTCATTTTTAAGACTGGCAGGAAATACTGGAGACTAGGGACTAACTGAATTTAGCAAATACTGTGGAATTTGGGCACATACAGTCTCAGTGATGCTGGTGGATTGATGTGCGTGATTATTCGGTTGTTCCTTGGTTTATTTGAAAACTAAAATACTGTAAGTAACGTCAAGTAGCTAAATATATATTGCTCTACAGCAGGGCGGTATGGTGTAGTGGAAAACCCCACAATTTTGAAATGTGGCTAACCATAAGTTCTTTGCCAGTGCCTGGAGTGGGGCATCTGAAAAACATCTTGAGCACATATTCCATTCTCATATGCTATATAATTACTTATATTTGTGTTCCTAACAAACACCAGGTGAACACAGAATTGTGCTACTATTGTCAATTTAATTTATGCATTTGTTAAGTATATTTTTATATTTTTAGCTACAGTCAACAAATCAAATATATTTGAGTGCATTTTACACATTTTTATAAATAGTACATGAATAAAACATCCATTTAAATATAAATCAGATCCTCATCTTCTGTTTGACTGCTTTTGCATTATGGGTTTTGTTGTCCTGCTGCTCAGAGAAAAGGTCATAAATGAGTTTGATTCTGATTAAATTCATCAGAAGCCTCAGCCTGTTGGGGAAAAGGCTGTTGTCTGCTGGCCAGATTAGTGCCCATGTAGAAAGATACCATGGTTCCATTCACCTCCCCAGTTGTCTGGCCTCATCCTTTAATAAATCTTTAATTGCTCAAGGAGTGGCACTCTTCTCTCTAAAAGTTGGGGCACACACATAAAGGGGTGAGCTGAGTGAGCTCCTGTTAGGGTTATGTGTATACCAGCAGCTCTGTTTCATGCAATAGTTCTCATGGGTGCTTTTCTATGCATTTGTCTCATCTGGGTTGTTTTGTGCCAAACCTTAAAACTTAGACGTCTTTTGCTGAGTGATGACCAAGTGCACCCATTTGCATAGATGCAATACCTGTGCAGAAGAAAGCTGGTGATCAGGCTGAAATAGAACATCTATATGGAATCTCTTTGGTGGGTTATCGGGAGCATAAATCTGGCTTTGGTCTGGTCCTTCCTTCTTGTGGAGAGCAACATATGTTCACTAAGTCCTTGTCCCCCCTTGTAGTGGACCTGTAGCATTTTCATCAGCTTAGAAATTATAGCTTTGCCTCTTTGATGTGGGAGCCAGGCCTCTGGACAGTGTTGAGTAACACATGCCACATACATGCTGCACTCAAGAGGCACTGACCAAGCCACTACCTAACCCTGGCTCCCTCCATCTCCTCAAGCCTGTTGTGGCAATCACCCCTGGTACTTCAGGTCTGAAGTACCTTCTGGAGAAGTTCAGTGACTGTGGAGAAAGTGTGAACATCAGAAATGTGTTTACACAGAGGCACTTCTATAAATGAGATTAAATTAGAGATATCTGTTTATCCAGGGTAATCATCCCACACTGCCCTTATGAATACTCATGCCCAAGTCTTCCAATTGGAAGAACCATACTCCAATGGTATGTCACTTGACACAGAAAGTGGTTAGATGACAAAGCAGTCATCTTAGTAGATTTCTACAGTGCCTTATGTAGACATTCATGGGCTTAAATGAGCTAGTTATTATCCCTGTATCCAAGTCACATTTGTGGATGGACTATGAGTAGAACATCTTTGCTCAATGAAGGTGGTTCTGGGGCCTCCTCAGGTTCTTCAGACCCTTGCAGCTCCAGAGGAGCCACTCCATGTTTTCAGAATAGAGCTCTGAATGTAAGAGATGTGCTTTGGAGTCACACTCAGAGATATGTCCCTAAACCATACTCCAAGCTCAGTTCTCACACTAGTTCAGTTTCTTCCCCACAATTTGCAGCTGAAGTGTCTCCACTGATCATCAGAGTAGCAAAGTGCTGGGGGAAGATGGTGCCAGAGGCTCCTTCAGAGAGGAAAGCAACCATTTTGGGTCCCACAGAGAGTAAAGAATCTTGACATTATAAATTAGACGAGTGGCACTATGGGTAAGAAAGCCCAAACTTCCTGGAAAATCAAACACAGACCAGATGGCATGTAGTAAAGCTACCCAAATAGATTGGGTATGAGCACTGCAAAAACACAGAGTAAAAATAATTGGATGCAGAAAGCAAAGGTGTCAGAATGCTCCACACAAGCTTGGCTATGGAAGAAAATGTTATGCAAATAAAGGACAGCTACAGAAAGGTCCATGAGTTAATTGGGGGCATTTCTCCTGCCTGTCAATGACTAAAGTAACAGTAATGAAACCACTAGGAGAAAAAGAGGGATATTTGCAAAGGTAAGGAAGAGGTATATAATGTCCAGAGCATCAAATAGTTCAGGAGAGAGATGCTCAAGACACCACACATGATAAATGTCAGCATCCTGTTATCACTGGATCTAAAAGACACCTGGAACTAAATAATTTGTGAGAATCCAACTTCCAGAGAATTCACTGGCAGACAACTGGAATTAATTAATTCCCTGTAGATCTTTGCTGGAAAGGTTGGGGAGCACTAAAACATCCGAGGAGCCTGTTTCTTTACACATCATGCCAATTAGATGTGGTCAGGCCCTAACGAATTTCCTATAAACATTCTGGTGAACAAGCAGTTCCCCCAGCCCCTCTGGCAGCTCCCAGGGTGGCTGAAATCATGCCTTTAAGATGTGAGAAATTTCAATGGCAAAAATGGAGGAAGGAGGAAAGAAAATCCAAAAGGAAGAGCTGGTGTCAAGTAGGTTGTGGTTGATAAACCAGGGCACATAGGAAGATTTGAGATCCTTGACTTGGCAATGTTCTTCAGCATGGGTTTCTGTTTGCTTTGGTGGAATCAGACATAAACATCTTGGTATAGTAAGTCCATTAGAAGAAAATGGGAAAAGACAGAAATATGATGAATGAACTTCTACTGCTTTTGTCTAGGGAAGATATATCCATTTCAGTGGGAAAAATGCACATACATCCATGCTGGGATGGGAAGGCAGCTAGGAAGAAGGATAAAGCCTCCAGAGGCCTCCACCAACTTTGTGGTGACATCTTCCATTTCATATGCCTTCTTTATGCAACACACTGTCAAAGACCAGATGAAAGACAAGCCTGTGAATGACCACAGAGTGTGATCATGCATCTCTCCTGAGAGGTCCTTGCATGAGGACCTACTCCTCATTCCTCACTCAGCCTTGCCAGAGAAAACTGTACTTCAATTGTCTGTGCAAGCTGCTGCTGTCCCAGAGGAAGCGGCTCTTTTCTACCTCTTCCTATCAAGCCTGTGTGCTGCCCACTTGTTCCCACATCCCTCTGCTTGTTGTCACTCAGAGCAACAGATGTGTGTTAAAATTACCTTGTCATCAACAACAACAAATGGCTATTTTTAACCTCCTGGGTCTGCTCCAGGAGAGAGCATCTGCAGGCTGGCAGGACATGGGTTGTCCATTCCCTATATGGAACTCCTCTGGGGAGATGGGGAAGCTGAGGGTCTTATTAGTGTCCTGTTTCCTCCTGAAATGCCACTTTATGTCTTGCAGTACCTGAACACTGAAAGGAAGAACTGGGTGCAGAGACTTCACAAACAAATTTCAGTTACCTACATCTGCATATCCTCCCTGCTCTTGTCCTTATCTCAGTAATTAAATTATGCAGCTGAGGAAAGTGATTTGGAAAACAGATGGCATGCAAGATGCTATAGAATACAGTGGTGCATTTTAAACATTACAGCAGAGACACAGACAGATTTGGGTGGTATGTGGGCCTTGAAGTAATTAAACTTCAAAGGCTGGTAGTGCAATGGCCTTTTAAACAGAGAAAAGAATGGCCCTCTGGCCCCCAACTTGATACTCATAATTAATTATTAAAATCAAGCTTTTCCCTGAATGCTCTGGCTGGTCTAATTTGCCACATGAATTAGTGTGACCTAACCATGGTTCTTGGTAAATGTCAATGGTAGGAAATACGGGATTTGGGCAAGATGGAACATTGAAGCAACCAGGTTAGTCTAGCACTAGTCTGAAGAGCAAGGGAGAATGACAAAGAAAAGAGCAGATCATTAGTTATCTGTGTGAGACTTTAAGCCTATTCTCCCACTTATGTTTCAGACCACAGCATGAACTCAACACTGCAGCAAGGACCAGGTGTCACAGCTGCTGGCAGCATGAATGCTGTTTCCCCAGACCTGCTGGATAAGGTCCTTCTGGGACCCCACCACTGCTTCCCAGCCACTGCATACCCAGTGGGAAAGGACAAAGGGAACTCTTTTGCCAATGTAGCCAAGGAAAGTGGCTTGCAATGGCATCTCTCTTGGGGTCAGCATTAAAGATATCTTCACTCAAAGCATAGATGATAAAAGAGATTTTGCTAGCTTATATTGGATGGGGCTGCAGCCTCTTTCCAGGAAAATGGCATGGTCAATCACATCCCACCCTCTGAAACAGTGCTCGAGATCACCTTGTAATAAAAACCATCATGAGGAGAGCTGGGGGAGCCCTACAGCTGGCAACAGTTTCCACCACTGGGTACATTTCCACACAAAGCTGGAGGTAATTCTCAGAGAGACCAGTAAATTGAACATAAAGAGTTTAAACCATACAGATAAATAATGGCAGATGTTTAGGGAAGGAATAACAGGCAAGAGTATGACTTATGCAGTGCCTGCAGTTCAAAGAAAATTAGTTCATACAGCGAGGGCATTGTTCAGAGGAACAGTAAGGGATAAAGCAACTGGGGGAGGGAGGAAGGGGAGGAAAAGCTGCTTCCCTTCCTTCAGATGCCTGAGTACTATCCCCAGCTAGCACAGCAAACCACTGCTTCATCACCAAACTAGCACCCAGATCTTGTGTTGGAAGCAGAAGCAACCACCATCACTTGCAGTCACACACTCCATCTTGCACAGCCAACTCCCTCAGAGCATCAGTAGCACTAAATGTGGCCACTGGTGTGCAGAAATGCTGAATCCCTCCACAGTACCTACATCTTCCTGTGGATGGTTTCAGCAAAGGACAGGAAACTGGGTTAGTAGCTGGAGTAGGGACTGAGGAACCAGGATCCCCTTGTTCTGTATCCATCTCTGTTTAACTGTCTAACCTTGCACATAATGCCTAACTTCTGAAAGCAGCTGCCTGTAAAAGAAATTCTCACTGTGATGTAAGGAGACCTATGGTCCAATTAAAAGCCCTGTTTGAAACATGGTATGAAAAATAACTGTGCTGCCAGCCCTCTTCTTCCTCACCCAAGGATGGAACAGATTTTAATACGGTACTTTTGCCAGAAATCTACTTACTTGAACAGAGAAGTAAACCCTTCATTTTCAGAAAGACTGCAGCACTTCTTATGTGCTTTTTCTCAGATTTCATAGGGAATAATGGGGAGTGCTTAACTTGAAAGGGCCAAATTATCAGAACACTTGAGCTACATAATGAGTATTGCTAATAGCAATGCTTAACTTGGCAACACAGTCTTCAAGGTTATTTAGCAAAGCACAAAATGTACCTCAAACAAAGCAAAAAGTTCATTTTAATATGTCTTTGTAAATTAAATATAAAACTAATCAATTTGGCTTTTTGTTTTCATTTTGCCTTTTTGTTTTGGCTATCAATAAAAGTAGCCTTGAAGATGCAACACAAGAAGCATTAGAAGCGATAGAGGAACAATAAAACAAAGAAGAATGCAAGTTGGTACAGAACATCTTTGATCATTATAAACCTAATTATTGAGAGAGCTCAGTGTGCATGAATAGAGAATAACGATGAGTTTGGTAAACCCTTACCACACAATATGCATGTATTTGTGTGCCTGGAGACAGGGTGCTTAAGGAGGAAGCAACAGAGAGAAATCAAAGAGTATGCACATCACTCCAGTAGCAGGATGGAAGGAAGGAGCAACTCCCAATCTATCTTAACTTAGAGGCATAGTTAACACTGCAGTAAGCTTCCACTGTGCAAGCCATATATTAGCTGCCCTACTGCTACAAATGGGCTGTAAATCTGTGCTGGCATTTTAAACAAAAAAGAAATCATTCCCACAAAGTTTCAGGATAGGTCAATACATAATTTAAACAGTAGATCATTGAAAACTGATTTGAAATACGGAAATCTGCCTAAACATCCTTTAATTTTCTTCACTTGGCACAGCAAGAACTCCTTGGGCACACATGCATGTTCCTGTAAGTGAGGAAAGCAGGTTACTGTTAAATAATTTGTGTGCATGACTATGTGTTTTATATGCCCAGAGTATCTCTGTAGGAAAAACAAACTTACCTCAAACCTGTTGAAATTGAGGCCAGTGAATTTTAAGATGTTCAGTCCTAGCAATGTCCAATTGTGCAAACTCCTTCCTTGGGGAAGAGTTTAGGCAGGGATCCTGAGGCCATGCATGGATTTGCAGCAGAAATGTGCTACTTTTGGGAAAGAAAAATCAGTGTGAGGGTCCTGATCAGCAATGACGGAGTGCGAATCTGGCAGAGCTCAGTGTCAACAGCCCTATCCTTCCCAGGTCCAGGAAAGTGGCTTCAGCTCTGTTCCCATCGTGCTGCCCCCAACATGCAGTCTCAGGTACTCCCATATTCTACCAAGAAGTCACTGAGTGGCAGCTACCAGAACAAAAGCTATGGTTTCAGACCAAGATAGCAGCTAAATGCCATCAAAGCCAGGATTAGCTAGCAGCAATTGCAGCAACACGCTGTCCAGCATCTATCTGAAGACTTTATAGTCACATTTTTGCTTGCCAAGATGATTTCTCTCAACAAGCATTATATCTGCTCTGTCCATCCTGTCCTTTTTTATTACCTTGTCTTTTTCAGGAATACAAAAGACATTTTATTCTTCTGCTAATATTATTAGTCTCGTTTATTGGCCATCAAACTGGAGATCACAAACCTCTCATCCGGCATGTTTTGAAAAACTCAATTTTCCCTTTACCTTGGCATCTCCTATCATGAATACAGCTACTGAGACACCTTGCCCCATACCTGTGCTTAGTATCTTGCTGCTCATTATTGCTATGTGTTGACAGTTCTGCAGTCCATTTTCAGTCTCCCCTTGCTGGTTTCCAGCCTGATCTAAATCAATTTTTTCAGTAAGATCCCAAGGCATTATTTAAAATGTTCCTTACTCTGTATTGCTTCCCGTATATGTCTCCATTAGTCTCCAGTTTGGCTGTAAAAAAGCAGCAAAGTTCATAGAACTTTTTTTGCTTTTAACACACCAGAATCATTTATTGCCTGTGATTCACTTATTTGAATACTTGTAGATTCATAGCATACACTCTATGTTTTTGATAAAGATTGAAGATCCATCAAAAGCAAGAGACATCAGCTAGATACAGAATATCCATATAGCTTGGGTTAGGTTTTGGGTTTGCTTGGGTTTTTTTTCCCCTTTAGTATCAGACCCATTTTTTGTTATTAATCAGAAAAAGCAGTTAGGATCCAGGCTACCCACCATTTGGATGTACTGACTGCTGTATATTCAGTCCTTCTAAATTATTCTACCCCTGCCTAAAACCAGACTTTGTGACAATTTCTTGGTTAATTCTTAATTGTCTCAAACATTAATTTTTAGAGGAATAGCACAGGAAAAGATAGTTCAGCCCTTTTAATTCCACAAAAGATTGTGGCTAAACCCATGCCCACCCAGCATTTTATATTTGCCCTTGGGTGGGAGATGTCTTTGTGATGGCCCCAGGTTGTGCTCTCCCCACAAAGTCGCATGCCCCAGCAAGGTTCCTGATACCCACACCCTGGCAAATGCCGAATATTATATCCCAGAGACGATGTTGCCTCCGACTTTGGTGGGCATGGCAGCAGAGAGGAGATGGTCACTCTGCCCCTCTCCTGTAGGTACCACGAGTCAAACAGGATTGCTGCAAGGGGCAAGAGCTGCTCTTCTGCCAAGTGGAAAAGGACTATGGCTCTGCTGAAAGCATCTGACCTGTAAAATTCGGTTGTAGTTCCACAGACCTTTGGTGTAAAGGCCTCTGTTTCTCACATTGAAATTGCATTATAGAATCACAAAATGGTTTGGGTTGGAAGGGACCTTCAGTGGTCATCTAGACCAACCACCCTGCAATGAGCATCTTCAACTAGATCAGGTTGCTCAGAAACACATCCAGCCTGGCTTTGAATGTCTCCAGGGGTGGCACATCCATTCTTGTATTGTACTGAAATGCAGCCATGTGTGTATACTGAAAAGATACAGACTTCAGTATTAGTACACATGCTCTGATGATCAGAAATTGCTCCTTATCTGAAGTCTGGATTTGTCCTAATCCCACAGTGAAGGAACAGAAAATGCATAAAAGTTTTCTTTTGGGGCCTTTGAAACAAAATGTTAGCAGCTTGCATCTCTTTTGGAATTGATCGTGTGGTGTGGGGTCCAAATAGCTGAAGTATTTTGTCCAGACACCATCAGCTGTTGTCAGTTGCTGAACAAGCAACTATGCGGAAGAGCATAATGGCTGATTTTTTCTAACTGCTTATAGTGAATGGAAATTGGCATGCAAATAAAGAGATAAACCTTATGTTAGCTAAAAAGTTATGAAAAGTTATGTCATGTAAGGTAATGTTTGACACTCCATTATCTCATTAAATTAAATGACAGACAGATTGATTTTATTTCTTGAATGCAGTATCAAAGGTGATTTAAGTGAGTTTTACTGAATTTCCGGATGAGTTAGCTCAGGTTGATTGCTCTATGTGCTGTTTGGGAATTGTTTGTGTATTGTAGGTGTGTACATAATTCTACAGCTACGCCAACATGTTTTGTAATAAAACTTTACACCCAAATTACAGCTATATGGTGTCAGGAGCTATTATTCTTATTGCCTCTCCAGCTACGCATCCAATACACGCAAAGTGATTTCTTGGCTTAGGAGACTTAAGACCATTGGACCACCAAAGAGATGTGAATTAAACACAGTGCAAGTAATGGCAGCTTTCGTGTAGCATATCAAACCAGAAAGAAAACTGCAGAGCCTCTCAAATACCAGACTTCGGGGGTTGATTCTTTCAGTGGGTCTGTGACCTGACAAGGCAGTATGATTAATTGCACTCATATTCCCTTGGAGGTTTTCCCGCTCATGCTTTCTGCAGCAAAGATTGTTAGCATGACAGATCAGTGTAGCAACTTCTTAAAATGCCTAAAAGGGAAAGGGCTGGTTTCTGATTGGGAGTTAATGGAGGAATAGCAGCTGCTCCATGTTGAGGGGGGAAAAAAAGGAAAAACAAGAAAAGCAGCTTTTGATTCTCAGAGAAATCACACACAGAAATAAGCTGATATTTTGATAACTCCAGCTATAGGATTTCTGTCAGGGATTGAAAGAAAATATGCACATGATACAATAGGCTTCATAGTTATGAATTCTTCCATGCTTCCTTTCATCTGATTACCTAAGTATAAGCCATAGCCTGAGCTTTTTCTCTTGCTATTAAGACACTCTCCCAGGTGTCTCCTCTTCTGTGCATTTACCTTTGGGTTTAAGATACTTTTGGCCATTTAGGCTAAAGTTTGCAGAAACACAGATTCATCAGGCAGCTCCCATATTTGCAGTGCTGAGCAAAGACGCTTGCACAGCACCATCCTTCCATTAATAGGCAATCCACACTGTCCAACCATCGCACCAGACCACACAGGTGTTGAACACACAATTTAAAGTAGTTTTCATCTTTCAAGTAAGACCTAAACCCCTAGAAAACTGCATTAGGCACTTCCTCCAGGTTAATTAATCTCTAGACCTTATCTATGAAAGGGTTTTAAACATTAACCAATGTTCCCTTTTCACATTTCCCAGCTGGACTGTGATGAGATAACACACACTCAACAGATCCTTTCATGTAGCGTGTGAAATGAGCTGAGACACTTGATGGCTGCCTACAGACATCCCTGCTCCTGTGAGAATGACATGGAAGCCCTGTCATGGGAGCAGAGGGCTTCCAGAGGCAAACAGCAGCCAGGGAAACCCTGGGACTGGGGTGGGCAGGAACTGCTTAAGCCAAGGCTGCAGATGTATGGGGAGCTCTGTACCCTCACACCTCACAGACGTCTTTGCCTTGATCTAGGACAAATCCCTCAAAACACACATGGAAGTGCGAGTCTGGAAGCTGAGACCTGCACTTACCTCTACACCTCTCTTCCTGGCTTGCATCTTGTGGCCTTATCTGCAGATCATGATATCCATTCAAATCCAGCAGTTTTGTGCCAGAGCACTGACAAAGGGCTACGTGTATATCAGAAATGGCAGGTAATGACCTTTAAAAATACCCCTGGATACCCCCACAACATCCTTCTTAGGCTCCAAGTATTTAATTCAGCTCCTTGTTCAGTAGATTTTCTAATATGCATATTTCTAATAGATGGTGGGTGCTACTGGCAATACAGAAACACACAAAGCATAAACAAAAAATGCTCCTATCACTTCAATTTTTAAAATGAGCCTAAGAAGCTAACAGAGAGAGATACTGTATAAACAAATTGATTTAATTGCACAACACGAAAGGGAAGGCAGGTCTTACAGAGGTGGAGCTGTAGACAGAAAGGCAGAACAAAATTCCTCAAAGCAATGGCATATAAGTATTAAATAAACTGCACAAGCTGATTCTGCACATGGCTCTGCAAAGAGCAGCTGCTCTGGCTGCAAGCATGCTTCAGAGGAAAACACAAAAACCTGGAAATCCACAACGCCAAGGGGGAAATCAGTGAATAATCCGCTAGAAGGAAATCCCCAGCTTCCACGATCAACTGTGGGGATTAGAAAGACATTTCTAAACCAGTGAGGTGCAGGCTGGGACAGAAGAGAGAATTTCAGGATATTTATTTTTTCCCCTTAGCATCACAAACTGCAATGCCAGGGAGACACTTCCTCCTTCCCTTTGCACGCCACTTCAGATGTTTAACTTGGGATGTTCATCTCTCTGCAAAATCATTCCTTATCATGTTTGTAACCATTACTTACTTCCAGAGGCCTTCACAAATGGCATTTCTAACTATTTAAAGATACGATTGCTGATCAAGTGAGCTGCAGCAACTCAATTCACTTCTTGTCTTTTGCTCTGAGAACCAGCTGACTGATTCAGTCACAAAAGCTTCTGGAGCAAAGCCAGAAGGGGATTTGGTTAATCTGGATTTGTGAGCCCAAGCTACTGGTTTAAAAGTCAATAGTGAATCTATGTCACCATGTATTTCCTTCTCCCTGGGGAAAACAAAGGATGTATATGTGTAAAAAATCAGGGCTATTCCCTTTATCTGTAGGAAGTTACCAAGAGGGAATAGAGGAGAAGAACTTGACACCACCTTAACAAAATAATCAAACCACCCCACAGTGGCAGCTTTCAGTGATTTGCAGTGTGTGGAAAAGTAATATGTATTAAAATATACTGTAAGTAACCCTCCCCCCCAGCCAGCCAGCCATCTGCAGTATTTCTGTGGGTCACCAAGGCAAGAGAACTGCAGAGGATGAAGAAGAATCACAGAAGATGCAAGCAAAGTGAAACAAAATACAGTATTCTTTGCAGGACAGCACTTCCAGAAGTTGGCAGGCTTTCATCCAAGATGCTGAGAGCTCACAACCTCTCTTCAGCCAGTATATCCAGTGCTATTCCTTTCAGCAGGCTGGGGTGGAGAGTACCTGTATGAACCTAACAACAGGCACCTCCAAAGGGGCGGTGTTTGATGCAGAGAATCTGATATTTTTCATGCATTTTTTATCCACAGAACTGAACATGTGCAACCAACACTGACTATGTCATGCAATGGATGTGCTCAGGGAAACTGCCAAAATACAGAAATCTTTGCACTGAGCAAGTGGACTAGGGCCGGTACTCCCATAATACACAGTGAGGAGCTGGGGCAAGCAGGGAAAGGTAACCCAGCAAGATTCCATGCCCAGCCTTGCATTTTCTAGAGCATCCCCTTGGAGTGACCCTACATGGAATTGGTGTCCTTGGCATGGGCAGCTCAGCAGCAAACACCCACAGCCCTGCAAAGAGTTGATGTCCTTCTCCAGCCATCCCTGCAGCCATCCCTGGTGTCTGGTGACATACATCACACCACGGCTCACAGGTACCCCTCAGCAGGCACTTAGGCACTCTGCTATTCGCATAAGTCAATGGTAAAACTTATTCTTGTAAAACTCCTCCAGATCCCTGCTCCTTACAACCTGAGAGCATTTTGGTGAAAAGGGTAACTGAGAGGGTCAAATTGGAACTGCAGGGGCTGAATACCATCAAGACAGTAAAATTAAATCTACTATTTAATCACCATTTTCAGTACTTGTTTAATTTTGTAAGTAGTATTTCTGAGAGATTTCTACATATCTTCACAGTGAACAGGCGATGATGAAAGATTTTGTTTAGACAGAAGTTAAAGTCTGAATTGTAAATGGAAGTTCTACACAGTGGAAAAAAAACCCAACAAAATCAGCACAAGGTTATTTTAGTCTTAAAGCTTTTTCAAACAAAACAAAACAAATCAAATCTAAGGTTAAAAAAACCCCAAACAACCAAACTTTATTATTTTGGAAATACAGTCTAAAAGTCTATCATAAAATATGTTTAATTATTTACTATTAAACAATAGTAAAGATCACTTGTAGAGATGAAATGAGCATCGTCAAGGGCTTTTATAAACTGTCTCTCAATACCGTTAGAGGCTGGGTAGCTGCTGTTCAGGGCTAACAGTGCACAGCATATTTGGTGCAGTGTAGATGGTTTTTGGTAGAATATACTTATTTACTGCCATAGCAGGAGAAGCAATTAGCTGACATTTCATGGGGCAGCCTTCCAAGGATAATCCTGAGGCAAGAGCAACTCCGCTGTCAGACGACACTGGAAGCAGGCGCAGCTGGGTGCCCCTGCAGAGACCTGCATGTGTGTCAAGCTGCCTCACTTGAGACCGTCTTGAAGGTTTTTCTTCTCCATCAGCAGCCTTGCCACTTATAAGTGCTTCTTCTTTTTTATTGCCTCTGCTCTGACAGCCAAGCTCTTAGTACAGATGGTCAGGACCACTATGAGGACTCCAACCAGGAATGTAACCAGGGGCCACAGGAAGCAGTGCAAGAGGACAGTCTCATCATGAGTGCGCTTCAGCATCACATCATCTGGCCTGTGAAGAGGAGGAACAGAAGAGGTAGAGAATATAAATCAACTCGACATCATCAATTCATCATAAGTGGAAAGCATCTGCCATGGAAACAATAAAGATGTTTTATGTGCAACACTGTTAGAAAATGATTAAGTAGACCGTTTCATTGACTGCCTTCTTTTGCCCATCTATCACCAGTACTCGTGGCAGGACATGAGGGCTTTCCACTTGCAGTGTTTACAGGATAACAAGTTCATTCAGTTAAATAAATAAATGAATAAATAAATAAAATTTATACTTTATGTCTTCCAGGGGTTGTGGTCCTCAGAAACAGTGTGAGAGATGCAATATAAAACTGTGGATTGGGAAGCCACTCCAGCAAAAACATAATACCAGGCAGCAGCTACACATATCTACCTCAAATACCATCAGATATTGTACAAAGAGTTTAAATTGCAGTTAAAGATTCCCTTTTAGCTTTGAGCAGTGATTTGTCCATGGAGCAACATAGAGGCTCCTGATAAAGCCCTAGCTGTGGTTTGGCTCTGGATAGAGAGCCAGTCCTGTCCTCAGCACTGCACTGCTGGTGGCCCAGGCTGGAGTCTGCACAAAACCTACTGCCAGGATGAGAGGCTTCTTCAGGAATAAGCTGTGATTTTGGTACTGCAAACACCAGCTCCTCAGTGGGCTTGAGGATGCTCCTACAGCGACACTTTGGGGAACCATTCCTGAAGATCTGAATGCCCCCCATGCTTCCAACAACAGCAACTAATACTCAGTCATGGCTGAGTCTGTGACAGAATTATATATTTCCAAAGGGAGTCAAAGGGAGGATAATAGCAAGTAGGAGGCATCTCAAGAGGTTTGGAAATTCAGCTGTGCCACATGTCAGAAATTGGGTGTCTGTATGTCTCTTCCAAGTCTGGGAAGTTTGCTGGGAATTCTGATGGCAGGTTTTCCTTAGTTCTGTCTCTTTCTGCTCTCCTGCAGTGTAACAGTTATTAAATCAGTCCTGTAGCATTTGCATTTCACTGCTGCTTTCCCATCTATAGCCAGAGACATGCAGTCTGCTGGAAAACTACATGCAAAGGAAGGAAACAGAGCTTTCTCTAATTAGGAAAATATGTAAGTCTTGGTTTATACTGGTCCTTACTTACATTGAATATTCCCATTCCCTGTTGCTTCATCAACACTACCTGACTGTCCTAAGCAACAAACCTAAAATCCTGGCAACTCAGGCTCATAAAGCTGGGTCCTGGGAATTAAGTTCTCCTAATGCAGTGGCACATGGGAACAGATACCTGAGCAACAACTGCTGTTTCTCCCTCAACAGTTTCATCTTGATCAGAAAGCAGAGCTAAGAAAACATCCCCTATAGAGGAAACAAGAAGAAATTCATTTTCCTTCACCAAGAAGTTAATTATTGGAGATGCCTGCAAATCTACAGGGGTTCATCCATCCTTAAGGAGTCAGTGGAGACAGACCGCCAGGCTATTCCTGAATTTAATTGAACCTGCATTTGCATTTGGGGGTCTCTCCCTCAAAATTACTGTGTGGAGGTTCCTCTGCACTGTGCCAGGCTGCATGTCCCCAGGGCCAGCAGCACCACGCGTCTCTGTTTGTGCAGCAATGAGCAGAATCAGACTCTGATTATGAGCAGTTGAAACTCAGCAACATAAAAAGAGATCAAAAGAAACCCAGGTGTATTCAATAGTGGAACACGTGAAGTCTGTTCAACCCAAACCCTCCAGACACATAATCAGGCACATGTGGAGGCCATAAATTGAATAAAATAATATTAACTTTATGGGCACACACTCACCAGCCTATGCCGTATAAATGACAGCACCCAAAGAGAAAAAATCCTTTTACAGGAGGTATAGTATTGCTTCCCTCAATTTTACTGTACCATCATCTGTGTACAACAGAGTGCTAATTGGCAAGGAGGCCATAAGGAGGCAGCTTTCAATCCTTGCAGCTCTCAGCTTACAAGTGAAGTTGATTTTTAAATAGTCTTTCTAAAGCAGATACTAATCAAAAAGTTCAAAAATAAGGGGCAAGAAAACAAACTGGAAAAATGGATTCAGGGAAGAGAATTGTGCCTGGGGAGAACAGGATACCCCTGTGACTGAATCTTAGATATCTTGGAAAACTGTAGCAGAGACAGATGTCAAACACTCATTATAGGTGCAACTGTAACTCTTGCAAGTTAGTAATTTAAAAGAGTTTCCCTTTTGGAAAAGAGTCAAAGACTTACAGAGGCCTTTAATGAAGCCTCAGTTGGGATATTGAATCCCAAGTACCCATTTGGGTTCAGATGGGTATTATTGCTATTCTTAGCTACAGCAAGATACCCTGTCCAATTCATGCATGGCAGAAGGTGTGCAGCAATCTGCTGTCAACTGCTCACAGTGTCTTTACAGACAATGCATTAAGTTATGACTGGGTCACCCCAAAATACATCACTAATTGACTATTGACACTGCATTTAAGACACTAAATGCCCTTAGTCAAGAAGAGGGAGAAGCATTCCTGGAGGGTGATGCAGTGCATGGGAGAGCTAATGGACACTCTGGGATGTAGCCTCCCTGTACCTACTGTAGGTATCAAAACATGGCAGGACAAATCGCCGCCTTGTGCTTTCAGCTGCTCTTTATCTTATCCTGCATTAAATTTGCAATGCAATAAGCACTGCTGGACTCCAGGAGGGAATGAGAAAAGTTAATAAAGACAGACACCACTGCCAGCAGACAGACTGCATGCTCCTGGATGGCAACATCTTGGTTATCTGACTGTAAGAGCCCATGGAAACTTATCAAGATCAACTTTGGCAGCTTATAATGCCATTCCTTTTCATTTCCATCAGGACCAGCTCATCTTTCCTGCATCTGCTGACCCACACGGAGATACTGCAGGGTGTAGGGGAAAGCAGTGGGGAGCGCTGGAGTGGTAGAAAGATGATGCAGAGAATGAGAGCCTGAGCTCAGTGGTGCCCAGTTGAAGGAGCCCTACCCTGGAGATTCATCACCAGAGCTGACAGCAGTTACGGAGAGTGCTCTGGAAAACACCTTAGAGGGTGTAATGGCAGCAGGTGCCAATGAGACACAACTTTTATAGCAGAGAGAAATACCTGAAAAGGGGTTATTGAAATAGAAAATGTTTGCTATTTTCCTTTACAAGGCAATTCCTTTTACCTCTGCTTTTAGGAGCTGAGACTGCAAACAGCACTTCCTGTGAACAGGAAAAATCAGCCCTGCTGTACACTCACAATGCAATGCATAAGACACTGAGCACACCACACTGCTGCCATAGCCCAGGACTGGTGCCAGCAGGGAGTGACCTGAGAAGGACCATCCACGCAGAAGAGCCTGACCAGGAAAAAGTGGGTCACACTGCACTTGGAAATCCAGAGCAAGAGCAGCCTGAGGAGCAGGGTCCAGGCAGCTCGATGTCCTCTGGAGCAGGAACACTGCAGCCCCAGCAGCCCTGTGGCTCTGCAGGAGATGTGAAGAGGTCACTTCAGGGGTCTGGGGGTCATCACGGCGCACATGCCGTGCCCTGCAAACAGGGTGACTGGATTAACCCCTAAGTTTTCTCTTGCTCTTTGGAAGAAATGGCTAAGGAGACACAAGGGAGTCACTAGTAAGTCCCAAGCCAGCAGCCAGGGACTAGCATGGCAGGCAGTGTGATTGAGGGCCTGGCTAAGTACCTGAAGAATAATCATGCTTGTGTTTGTTTTCAGGTGATCTGTGTCAGGCTAAAAACCATGGGTGTTTCATGTGAGATCTGTATGGTCTGAAACAAAAGACTGGTAAAAAGCAGGGAGTTAGAATGAGAGTTAATCAGAAGAATTAAATATAGCAAAGTCATCGGTGATAAATTAACAAGTTAGCCTGCTGAGGCTGGATTTCAATTCTTCCAACTGTTTGTTATCCTCATGTGATGGCATCAGTTTAGGGGAAGAGTTCCTGAGGGTGAATTCATGAATTCTCAGGCAGAGCAGAACTGCCACCACCACTGTGGGAGCCTCCTAAGGAACTGGCGAGGTGCACAGAGCAGCTCTCCTCCAACATCTGAGTCTGCGATGTTTGGGTACATTCCCTAGGACAACTCCTAAGCAATCCTGCAAAAAACCCTGCTGAATAAGGAACAAAATCTGCTTGTAGAAAGTACCCAGAGCAGCAGCCAGGACTGCAGAAGCCCTGCTTGGCCCATGGAACACATCCATGCTGCTGGGCAGCTCACTGCAGTGTCCTTCTTGGGGCTGAGCTTGTTAGCAGGGCATGACAGCAGCCCTCCTCAGGGACCAGCGAAAACTGGATCTGCTGTGGTACAAAACGCTTTGGCTTTCACTCCAAGGCTCACACAGTGATTAATACAAGAGAGCTGCCCCACGAGTGTTTGAATCTGAAATATGCAAACAGAGATACTTGTCTTGCCAAGCACAGATGGAGAGGATCACCAAGAGAGCAAAGACACTGACAGCAACCCCTGATGTTTATGAGGCCTGTCACAGCTACTGCTGAGCCATGAGATTATCATGATGGCTGTGCTGTGGGACAAGAGTAGCCAGAGCTAGGCTATGCCAGCAAGGCAGAGGCCCAGGACGGTGCTGCACCATGATGGAGGTGGTGAGTTCAGAAACCAAACATCCTGTAGGGCCTTCAGAAGAAGTAACCTTTGGTGGTTATCACCTGCCCATGGAACAGAAGCACACAGCAGCAGGAAAACACTGTGTCCACCTGGGAATGCTAGATACAGGCCAAAGGAACAGAAACTCTTTATCAATAGCAGAAGCAAGGAAACCAGGAGCCTGGAAAGAAGCCACAGAGCTGCTGCAGCAATGGCAGGAGAGTCAGAGGAGGCTAACAGGGCTGGACAGGGAAAACAAGGGGATGGTGGCAGGGGGGAGGAAGAAAGATGTATTTAATAGGGAAGCAGCAAAAAGAAGAGAAGAAAGAGGGCTGTATTTCCACAGAAAACAGCCTCTTTACTCAGGAAGGGAAATAAATAGCTATCAAACACCCAAAACACGGTAACATAGCTGTTTGGGTTTGCCCAGCAAGATCAGCATGTATCGAAACTGTAAGTTTGATTTTCTCTTGCTACTTTTGTAGAGGTGACCTGCCAGTTCCCAGAGTCTGAAGGCTTGTTGTTTGGCTTGGAAACACGAAAGGAAAGATGTCGTTGTTCCCTGGGGAAACCATCTCATGACAAAAACACAGCTTTGCTGGAAGGCCACACAGCACCTCTCCCATGGTGCTGAGGCAGCAGAGCTGAACCCAGAAGAGGTATATCGTGCCTGGAAACATGTTTCTTTCCCCTGTGAAAATCAGCATGGTATAGTGCATTTAGTAAACTCACCTTTGCTCTATGGCATCCATCAGTTCAGAAATGTTGACCAGAGGGGTTGCACATATTCCCCCTAAGATCAGTCATGGACCATCTCTTGTTTCAAGCAATGCTGCTATTCACATATCTAGTAAATGCAAAGCCTCTCAAGGGGATGCACCTAAACTCCTAACACCAGTTATCAATGCATACTGATTTACAGTGGCAGGGGCAAGAGAGAGACCTACTGGGACAAAAGGGAGAGCAAAACCTCAATAGCTTCAGGCACTGCTCAGGCATCCAGACTTGGTTCTGCTGCAAACAGCAATGGCCACTGCAAAGCACAACCCTCTCTGCCCCTACATCCCACAGGGTGAAAGAAGAATGAACAAATGAAAAACAACCTTAAGGAAATCTCTACTTTCACTCTGAAAACACACCTTTCCCTTTCACTGAACAGAGACGGAGGGAGGAATTCTGTTTTTATTGCTTAAAGGTGAGACCAGTACTTATTTTTAGCAGGACTTTGAGCTTAGGGCTGGAGTCTTGTGGGACTCTGACCAGGGGTAACTGGATTAATTGTTGCATGATGCAAAACATCCCTGTTAGGTGCTACCAAGCGGTTCAAACAGACACTGGGTAAAGCAGACCTTTGTCAGAGCCTTCAGAGCAATTAGTAAATGTCATGGGAAGAATTGCAGTGCAGGATTACCAAGAAGTCATGCAGGACCAAAATTTACAAGCACATAAACATTTCAGTCATCACTTCTGCACCACACCATGCGATTTATGAGACGGAGAGAAAGCTGACAGAGGCAGGGGACAGGGAAACCTCACAAATATTTCTTGTATTCAAACACTCTGAATTTAAAGCTGTTTTCAATCTGCACACACTTATTTTCCCAGAATTATTCACATCCTTTCACTATGACAAGCACTCACCAATATTTTTTCCCCTATTGCTGCAAGACACAGAGATCCTCCACTGGAACAGCTGCACATGGAGACAGAGCTACGTCTTACTAACAGTAAAGTCCTTTCCCTCTCAGCCCTGAGCACTGCCCCACAGGTTATACAGTAAAAGAAAGGAGAGGAAATAGCAACACCCCTTTCTGATTGGAGGGAATTAATTTAGAAAACTTTGTGAAGTACTAGAGCACACTGAGATTTCTGTTCCATCATTTATGAATGAGAAACCTACTACCAGAGCACCTTTGGCTTCTGCAGATAATCATTCCCAGATAAATGGCCTGCAGGGTATCCCAGTGCCATACAGGTGGGCATTAATCACCAGACAGTGTTTGCTTTTCAGATCTCAGGTGGATTTGTATACAGCATCCTGCAGCAAACACAGGGAAGTATAAAGTATGGCCAGCTCATCTGCTGCACCACAGCAAAGGAATCACAGACCCTACTTGCTATAATGGATGAATCCAAAGCTAAAAATTAATAATGCCATGTAAATGAGCCACTAATAAGACCTGACTTATGTTGCTCTGCATGTCTCTACATGGCATGGACTGAAGGGTCTGAGGTGATGGAGATCTTGGGTTTTCTATTTTTGTTCTTCTTGTTGATGTCAATGACACCTGGAATGTGAAGAAATGAAGTGACATGGTCTCTCCCATCCCATATATTTCCACAGGCCTCCCACTTCAGGGCATGCAGCTGTGACCCTTATCTGCAGGTGTTCATGACTACAGACCCCCTGGAACATGGTGTGAGATCCAGAACACTGAAGCACTAGAGCTTAATGCCCTCTCAAACCTTTGGCAACAACCTGAGAACTTAGTCTGAATGTGTCACTTATTTTGTGCTCTGAAACACTGGGGGTCGGTTTCTTCTGGGCAGGGCTCCCCCTAGACTGAAGTATCATCATGTCAACAGACAGGCACCTTCACCAGAGCTCTGGAAAAGTGACTTTGTCATGAGGCTTGCACCATGTGGCCCAAAGCTAGCCAGAAGAGAGTGGGACCCTAAAGGTAATTGTCTCTGGTGGCAAAGCAAAACCTCACTTTTCAGTAAAATGCTGAGCTCCAAGCTAAGCTGTGCTTTGGCTCTCTAACATCAGTGTCAGGCAGCTCGGTATGATGGGCATCTCTGTTAACTGAGAATGACTGAAACTGCTGAGTCTGCTTCTCACCCCTTTTGTATAATTTTGAACTGTACAAACGGCATCACTTGTTCTTCTCAAAGCAGCCTGTTGAAATGTGCCCCACCAAACTGACTTGCACTGTGCCCTCCTCATGCAGCAACAATTCTGAGAATGATGCTAATTTCAGTTCAATGAAGAGGAGACGATGCTCATTTGTTGATATTTACCTAGAATTTTACTCGTTTTTCAAAAGGGAGCATTAATATTGCAAATACTACTGACTCTAAGGAACCCACCACTATATTCTGCATGTTTTATACAGAGTAACACAGAGAATTAGCTCATCCACACAATTAAAAAAATCCTGTCAGGAAATACACACACTTTATTACAAAGTAAACAGATTTTCTCCTCAGGTTGTATGGTTTTGATTCCTTCGTAAGTTATTTAGTCATTGTAACTCTAAAAGTATACTTAAACAATTCCTAGTCAGCAAAACTTATCTTTTAAAGTTCATTCCCATCTCCAGAAGAAAACAAATGGTGTACACATTTCAGCTTAGACTATCTTCAAGTATCTCTGGCAGCAAGCCTCCTGTCTGCTGTAAATAAATTGTTGTATGATAAGCAAAAGGCAGTGTTTCAAGGCAGACACCGCATTTGGCAGGAACATTTAACAGTAATAGGATACAGCAACTATAAGGAAAAAACCTTGTCTGAGTGCTGCACAATTCCTCAGTGTCAACCTACATAAATGGCACATCCTGTGTACTGTGCAGCCTCAGAACAATTTTGCTTCTGCTTCACCTACAGATGTGATGTGAGAACCAGCTTCTATAGCTCTGGACACAGACCACCTATGTGCCTGCACCTGAGCAGATCACCCTAAGCTCCTTTACAGGAGCAAAATAAACATCTCTGGGCATCCAACCTATATTAGGCATTTATTTTTGGCTAAGATGAAAGGCTCTGGTTTCTCTCCACTGACTATAAGATCTAATTTTCACAGCACCTTGTTCTATCACATCAGGTGAATCCTGGCCATGACGCCTTCTGCAGAAGCTCCCATGTTTCTGACTATCCTGCTCACTCAGTCTCAGCTGGGGAACTAGCAGCACCTGCCTGCCTGGAGATGTCAAAACCATCCCTCAGCTGCTGCTTAGCAGATGCAAGCATTGGCACATTGTGGACCAAAACAGCGCCCAGAAAGGTCCCTTCCAGGCCTAATGTCACTGCACAGGGAGCCCTAACTTTTAACCTTTCTGTTCTATAGACAGTGTTTCTTTCCCCACTGTAAGAAATAACTTGGTTTTACTACCAAAGTATTGGTGGTTTCCCTCTGCAAACAGTTAACAAGGGACAGCAGGCGGTCAGCCTGGGCATAGTGACCTGGTCTACGGTCCCTCTGGGAAGGGGGACAGCAAACAAAGCCAGCCTAGGACAAATCTGAAGCCCCCGGGGCACTCAGGAGGCCACCCATGGGAGAACTGGGAACCTCTCCACCTGACACCCTGCTCCAGCTCTCCAGTTCCTCCAAGGTCCTGGCACACACTGGCACCCACTTGCCTCCTGTGTGCCTTAATACGCTTCAATATCTGATGCTAATACTCCCACACTGAGCCCTGAATTGCACCTGCAAGCCCCAAGCTATTCCCACCTAGGTCTGCCTCATCTGTTTAGCTTCCAAGGGCTGGTGGAGTAGAACCAACCTCCTCCTTTAGTACCTGATGTGGCAGATACTTATTTGAGTTCTTAACTTAGCAACCAAGAACAGCCTCCCCAGCTCTCAAAATTACTCATTCTGATCAAACTAAGCACGGTGTCGTATGCCTCCAGAACTGGAGTCTAAACCCCATAAAACCCTGGCTGATCTGGAGATCTTAAATATTTTTCACCTCCCTGTCTACATGGACTTATCATTCCAGTTACTGCTGTTCTCCCAAGTGCTCCCAGCAAGCCTGCACATTGTAGTAACCTTTCAGTCCCCAGCACATCATTGTCAGAAAGAGATAGGCAAAAGGATTCCCTCCCCCTCCTCTTCCCACTGAAAGAAAACCACACCTTTTACTTGTGTAAGGCACATTAACATCAGTAGTAAAAGTAAGAATTGCAACAGAAGAGGAGATGCTTTAAGTTACAAGTTTCTACTCTACAAGCATGTATGCAAACTGGCAGTTCCGTGAGCGTTTATTACATGTATCTGATTCATTAATCCTCTGTGAACACAATCCCTGGGTTGGTTTGTACTTTTTACTGATCTCTCCTTTTCTTCCAGCCCCTCATAAGCACAGTAGGATTTCTCTTCCATGGAGGGAAGAAACATCAATATCCAAACCAGAAATTTGCCACATAAGTGTTAAAAGCCAAGATTTTGCCTTAAAATTACATGTACTTGAGGGAAACTTTCCTCAGAGTTTCGTATTTTTACTTTGAGTGATAAAAACTCTTTTCCACTTTCTATGTAGCTTTTCATCAATAGAGTCATCTTACAAAGCTCTGCACTAAACTCTGTGTGATAAACCACATCACTCTGTGGCTGTGTATGTTTATACATATGCATACATTTATATATATCTTCAAATGGAACCAGTGGACAGCTGTTAAACAGATGCATAAGCACTTCTGCTATGCAAATGTAGATTACTTACCTCAAGTGCTGGTTAAAGTAGCATGTAAATGGTTGTGAACCCACTTTCTTCTTCCAGTATTTCTGCTTGTACGTGACGTTCTCAGAGTTCTCCTGATCATCTCTTGTGCAGGGAGGGATGTAGGAACACTGCCAACACACATTGCAAAACAGAGTTACTTCTGCGTTCAGGAACACAGGACATCACTCTCTCTGCATTTTCCTAACTGTAACAGTGTGACTGAAATGGGCAAAGAGTAAATTCAATCTTCAATGAAACAAAAAAGAAAAGTTAGTTGAACCTTCACTTCAATTACTAGTTACTCCCTGCAGGTACTGGGAAAGCATATGCCACCATTCAGAAACAAAATAAAGGCTTTATCCTCTTTTGTTCCATTATCAAACCAACCTGCCACATAACACCTTGGGGTTTTGTGTGGTGAATGCAACTCTGATCATTTAATTTTGATGTCTTCCTAGTCAGCACATGGATTAGATTTGGATTGCTTCCTACCTTCAGCGAGGCACATAATCGCAAGTTTTGTTTACCACCATGCTAATAACCAAAGTATTCCATCAGGCTTTCCCAGATGATGGAATATCTGATATGTGGCTGATATCCACTGGCAAAACACAAGTATTCTTTCACTGTTACAACATGGGGAAACAAGCAGAGAAAGTTCAAAGCCCCACTTCAGCAGAAAGGATCAGCGGAAGTCAGCAAGGGTTGAGCATGCAGCTGAGCTGTCTCCAGATCTCACCCTCAGACATCTGCTTCAAAGCCCACAGAGATCAAGGGAAGTTCCTGCCCCAGCTTGGTGCACTTGGGGCTGGGTTTTCAGAGACTCCACTCTGGGTCACACACAATGTATATACCATGTTTCTATGTCACGTCTTTGACACACCACCCTCCCTCCCAGCCACAGGGAGTTAAACAAGAAAAAACAGTTCACTGAACCCAGTATTGGCAGTTGCAGGATCTCACCAACCAAGCACAATCCCTCCTATTTTTCCCAAGCAGGATCTCACTGACCAAGCACAATCCCTTCTATTTTTCCCAAGCATTGGTACAGGAGATGTTGAACCAAACTGTGTAACACGGCCTAACTGCTCCTTGGAAATCATCAAGGCTTTTCACCCTGGAGGACACATGAACTGCAAGACTCCGAGTGCACACATAGATTTTTAATTCCTTTAAGACTGGGAGCTGCAAGCAGAAAAATGTATCTGTGAAGGTAGCTGAAAAGTCTCTTAAGTAGGATGAGGAAACAGGAGGTGCAGGGGAAGCCCCTAAATGGATCTCCACATATGATCACAACATGAGTTTCTTCGTAGTACCCTGAAGGCAATAACAGCAAGTAGAGAGATACCCTCTCTAACCTGAAAATAAAGATAAACATAACTCACTGTGCCTGTGAGTGCTTCCTCTCCTTCTCCATCTGGTGAGGTTTCACAGGGGCTTACTGTGTCCCACGCTGCATGCTGTACCCAAACTGTACAGACCTACAAGTCCATCTCCACCACACAATATGGTATACACCATACCCTGCTCTTGCAGGGGAGTTGGACTAGATGATCTTCCGAGGTCCCTTGCAACCCTTAGGGTTCTGTGATTCTGTGATACAACAACTAGAATCTTCACCATGCCAGGGAAAAGGGAAAAATAGCAGGATCTTATTGGCCTGATCATGTAAAACCTGACCACTTCTATCAGCACTTACAGCGCTGTCAGCAGCTTCCATGCTTCAGACTGGAAGAATTCACAAGGTCCTGCTTGTGGCTTCCAAGGTGAAATTTCACATACGAGGGCCCCTGTTTTCACATAGGCCCACATCGGGTGTTGCCATGGCACAAAGCTCCCTTTAGCTCCCTATTCAGATGACCCTGAACAAGGATTGTCCTACTGCTGATCACAAAGGACAGAAATGAGCAGCAACACCACTCTGCTCCAGGAATCCCAACACAGGATTTGTCACATGCAGTTGTTTCTATCTTCAATAATATTCCTTAGCTGGCAGTGGTTTTGGTTTGGTGGTGCACTTTGGACGCATCAACCACACTCCTCTTTCCTCCGTGCTCCCAGTGCACAAACACATCTATGCAGCAGCTGAATAGAGTCAACAGATTCAGCATGCTTCCCTCTCTGCTCTCAAATATTTCTTCTTTTGAAACTTCTTCTTATGAGCCTACTCATCCTCTTCTATGAAAGTGTGATCACCCCACCTCTCCTCTGCTGGCCAAACTTTCTCTGGGTCATTCAGAGACCTTTCTCCTCCCTCAAATGGGGACAACAGTGAATAAGCTCTCTGCAAGTAAAACTTCATAACAGTCTTTGTACAAGCAATTCCTATGACAGCTAACAGAAACCATGCTGGATTCATTTCCTTGTGTTCCTCTTTATCTTCATGTGGAAAACACAAAAGACACATCCAGGGGCTTGCCCTAAAACAGTGGGTCCTCCTTGCTTGAGCCTGTTGAGGATTAAAGAGGGAAGTGCCTGAAAGAAAGAAGTGGTCCCTGGCCAAGGTGAAATCTTCATATGAATCCCAAGGGTCATCCTGAAACATCTTGATGTGATGAAGAATTCGAACCATAGTGAACAACCGAAGTCCAACTCCATTGTGGACTTACCATGTGCTGTGCAAACACTGGAGCTTGTTTTCTTCCTCTGGAGGCCAGCACAGTTACCACCAACCTGACACCCATTTTGGCCCTTTCTCATATACATGACTGGTGGACCTCTCTTTTTCTCAGCCTCCTAAACACACTTCTTGGGGACTTTACTTGACCAACTGTATTACCCTCCAAATCACAGTCAGCAGGCGGATAAAGGGGAATCACAACCTGGCAGCATTTGGTGCCATGAGTTGGTGGGTGAACCTGAAACAATGTCTGGCTTTGGAAACAAGCAGTTTCTGAAACATTAATTCTGTAGTCCTCCCCCATGAGACCCAGCATGAAATCCTGCCATCAAAACATGAATAAATGCCAAGTGTTTTAAAGCAAGCTGGGATGCCTTGTGCTCAATTGCAGCTCATGCAGCAGCATCCATTTTCAGTTGAAGTGTCCCACCCTGTATTCCTTTGATTCATTTTTTCCCTGTTGAACAAGTTACAATGAAGTTGGAGAACAGCTCTGGAGATCAGACATTCAGAATAAATCTAATGGAGCCAAGGTCTTTTCAGCAGACCTATTGGCTCACGGTGCTGTAATCACACCTCCTACGCTATGTCATAGCAACAATAAAATTATTGTGTCATTCAAATACAGTCTCAATTACACAGCTCAAAATCAGTATCAGGCTAATAATATTCTCCCTTCAATCAGAGCCAGTGTTTGGATAGAGGAGTCAGGATGTAATTCAGTAAAAACGTCAGCGAGTAACTAATATACCCTTACACTGAGGTTTTGCATGATCTGTATCTGTGTTTGTTGCTGGATGCTGCTGCACCAATGTCTCTACAGATGCCTACGAAGAGTCCTGGTCCTTCTGAACCCTTCATCAGAGCAGGTACTATTCCATATCATAGAGAAGAGATGGAGGCATGAACTCTGGACCATGGTTTAACTTCCAGGTTGCATCTCATGCTTTTCAAAGCAATTCAATCACATTTTTATGAAAAAGAAGTCAGACTTGGTAGGCTCTGAGGGAAGGTGCCTCAACCTGGAAGCGCTATAGAAGCATGGAATAGTTAGGGTTGGATAGGACCTTAAGATCATTCAGTTCCAACCCCGCTGCTATAAGCAGGGACACCTCACACTAAACCATGTCTCCCAAGGCTCTGTCCAACCTGGCCTTGAACACCGCCAGGGATGAGGCACTCACAACCTCCCTGGGCAACCCATTCCAGTGCCTCACCACCCCAACAGGAAAGAATTTCTTCTTTATATCCAATCTAAACCTCCCCTGTTTAAGTTTGAGCCCCTTTCCCCTTGTCCTGTCACTACAGTCCCTAATGAAGAGTCCCTCACCAGCAGCCCTATAGGCCCCTTCAGATACTGGAAGGCTGCTAGGAGGTCTCCATACAGCCTTCTCTTCTCCAGGCTAAACAGACCCAGCTTTCTCAGCCTGTCTTTGTATGGGAGATGCTCCAGTCCCCTGATCATCCTCGTGGCTTCCTCTGGACTGGTTCCAATAGCTCCATGGCCTTTTTATGTTGAGGACACCAGAACTGCACACAATTCTCCAAGTGAGGTCTCACGAGAGCAGAGTAGAGGGGCAGGATCACCGCCTTCGACCTGCTGGTCACGCTCCTTTTGATGCAGCCCAGGATACAGTTGGCTTTCTGGGCTGCAAGCGCACACTGAAGCTGGCTCATGTTCATGTTCTCATCGACCAACACCCCAAAGTCCTTATCCTCAGGGCTGCTCTCAATCTCCTCTCTGCCCAACCTGTAGCTGTGCCTGGGATTGCTCCCACCCAGCTGTAGGATCTTNAAAGTCCTTATCCTCAGGGCTGCTCTCAATCTCCTCTCTGCCCAACCTGTAGCTGTGCCTGGGATTGCTCCCA
>NDXB01020703.1:0-15039 GCA_002631895.1 Agapornis roseicollis
CCAGATCCTCTCCTACAGTGGGCCCAAGGTCTTCATTCTCACAGTCTCTGCGTCTGCCTTCCAGGACTTGGGTGGTGCAGTCAGAGCCTTTCCCACTGAAGACTGAGGCAAAGAAGTCGTTCAGAACCTCAGCCTTCTCCAAATCCTGCGTAGCCAGTTCACCCGATAGCTTCTGGAGGGGGCCTAAGTTGTTCCTTGTCTGTCTTTTATTTGCAATGCATGACCTGCAACAAGATCATATTTGGGGAAATAAAGATTCTTGTAAGTCCCTGATTAGCTTCCTGGCATCAGTTTCAGCGGTGTTTAGCAACGTTACAAGGCGACCTGAGATTTCTAAGTGCTACCACAGTTCAGATTAAAGGTTACAGGTAACATGGTCTTCCAGAATAAAAACTTTATTTGTGGTTATAATCCACTTAGACTTTGCCTATAGTTTTTCTGGTGCTTCTTGTTCCATCATCTTCAGATGCTAAATGTCTTGCACCTCACAAATGAAAGGTAGGAGTCAAACAAACATTAGCTGATGACATTTCAGGTTTCTTTGCAAACTATCCCAGCACCCACAGCTACACACCACACTTTGGATCTCCAGCCATCCACCCCACACTTCCCCACATCAATGCCCACCAGCAAAAGCATTTGCCCAGCTCTCCAAACTGGCTGTGGCTGAAGCCACTTTCTCCGTGACTGCATTGGGCATTGGCTTCAGCTTTTCCATCCCAGCAAAACGGTGGGAGTGATATGACTAATTTGTCTGCTATTCCCAAGCACAGCCTATGTTTGGGTGTACCTTATGCCTGCCCAGAGTCCTGGTGACTTCAGTAGGGTGTGGGTGTCTGTGACTGTCTGTGTGCCTCAGCATGGCTCTTTGCAATAGCCTGTAACACAGTAAGCAGCAGGACACTCTTCTGCAGCCCTTGGCAGTAAAGGGACATAACACATACATGCATCTACACGTATAATTTTTCTAACCGAGTGTGATACTTTGCTTGTGCAGCCACACAAGACCTTGTACTCACATCCCAAGGAGCAGCTTGCAGAGGTCTGGAGATCAAAACTCACCAAATGCCTTCAGTCCCCCACCAGACCCCAAAGGCGTTCACACTCCAGAACAGGTTTCTAGGAGCCTTTTATTAATCCTGTACATTTCTTGGGTGACTGAAATTACTCAATTTCTAGCTTGCTGTCTTACAACTCACAGGGGCTTATTATTAATGGCCCAGTAAAACAATATACGGCCTGTTGTATCTTAATTCAGTAGTCAGTAATGACCAACTTAAAGAAATCATTTTAGACCTATGGGTTTTCTAAGGCCTTTTGAAGGTAATGGCAGTAAAATATGCATATATTAACGTTACTTGTAGAAGGCAGAATATAGTGGCAGTATAAGCAATCATACAGCACTATGCAATAAAAATTGAAAATTCTTTTCCCTCAGTGTAAATATAAAATACCTCTGGGGGACATATCTAAAGGAAGAGTGTTTCAATAACACATAGTTAAACTCAAAATTATATTTTTCAAAGCTATCCAAGTATAGTCTAATAAATAAACCATAAAATAAAACAACATTTTACAAGCAAGACTCATACTGTATTTCAAGCTTTTTGCCACTCTTAAAATCATTATTTAATACAGACAGTTTTAGTCACAAAATTTCAAGAGTTTATTCAATATCTTTTATGCGCTTTACAAGGTTATTAGAGAATTTATTTTCTCTTTCCCTTACAGATTGGAAGGTGGGCAGTGATATATGAGCTTTCACATTTTATTTATTCACCAAACTGTTCCAGATGTGATCCCATCATTTATCCACTGACACATCAAACCTGCTGCGTGACCTTTACAGTGACCTCTTTACAACATTTGCTTTCATGCTCTTAAAGTTATAGCAGCTTAACAGTGCTTGCTTCAGTGGGAAGACAAGAGAACCGATATGAACAAAGGGGGGGCTATAATTTAAAAATAATAAAAATTTAATTCCTCTCCTACAATACGAAAACTAAGTCCAGGTGGTAAACTAGCCAGTGGAGTTATATTTCCAGGAATGTTTCAATCATATTTTACTCCAAACAGGATTTCACTGCATGGACTTGGAATGTACCAGATTTGCACAAGCTAAATTTAACAGGCACTAAGTCTTTCTCCACTTGTGATTTGTCACAGCAATAGGCATTCTTGGGGTGATACGCTTTTTCTTACCATACATTAGCAAGTAGAATGAGTGTCCATCTGCAGTTTTCCTTCTTGAAGGGAAAGAGTTGCTTATAGTGCATGCAAAATTCCCATTAGCTAAAGAACATCCACATCATTATGACCTTAGCATTATGCAAAAAAAAAAAATGTTGGTGTCATGTCTTAGGGAGTCAGGAAGTACACAGAATTATTTCAGGTACAGATCATTCATTCCAGGCAGCTCCCAAAGCCAGACCTGGCCAGCTGGGAGTTTCCAAGTCTGGTGAACTTTTCCTTAGTACTTTTTTGTTTTATGTACTTCCACATTTGGGCTGATACCAGCAGTAGAAATGCCTCTCCTGTGGTTCATGCAATATTTATGGTCCAAGAGGTATCAGGGACTATCAAGAAGCAAGCACACATACGCATACATACCCCCACACACATGCTGTCTGAATCCAGGAGAGTTCTAGCCAAGGGATGACTCTTTGATAGCATGAAAAAGATGCTGTATGCCTTCTAACAATTCCCCACAGCAATTTCACTTAGAAAAATCCCACCATTTTAAACAGAAGTGCCCAAGTATTACTTGAGTAAGTAAGACATAAGTAAAACCTGGGAAAAGCTGCAGTGAGAACTTCTGGATGTCCTCTTGGTTTCCATATGCTCAGCTCTTTGCTCTACCCACACCCACTGCAGATTCATTTCACAAGAATGTCTGAATTTTTGGATTCATATCAAAGCAAAATCTGCATTGTGAGGCAATGGCACCCTCCCCACCCCCATCCCTCTTTTCTCTTGTCCTCTTCTCCCTTCCCTCTCTCCTGATCATAAAGGCAATCAGGGTATGCAGCACCCAAGGCAGACAGTTGACCAGTTCAAGGTATCAAGTCACCAGAGCCCACATTGCAGAACCACCATACAGAAATAAGAGGAGCAGAGTAACCCCTGAAACTGCTTTTCAGCAAACCCTCTCCAGAGCTACATACAGACACCTCTGGTTAACCTGAACATGGGCTTCTATGTCAGTGACTTTTAACACAGACCTTAGCACTGACCTGATCCTGAGCCTGTAAGATTTACATTCAAAGCAGAGAATTAGATTTACTCCTGTCATATTTTGCCCCCTCTGTAACACCAAGTTCTGAAACTGGGTTTACTTTTTTTGTAGAAATAATGAGTTTTCAGAGTAAGATCTTAAACAGCCTTTTTTTTTTTTTTTTGCAATATTAGTTCATCAAAAATGGAAAAATGACATCAAAGAAAACACACTTGCTTCTTGAGGTGTAAATCAAAACACAACGCAAAGCTGGTAGAAAANTTAGTTTTCAAGATTTTAAACAGCCTTTTTTTTTTTTTTTGCAATATTAGTTCATCAATAATGGAAAAATGACATCAAAGAAAACACACTTGCTTCTTGAGGTGTAAATCAAAACACAACGCAAAGCTGGTAGAAAAAACAATGCATTAACTTTATGTGCTTTGAAAACAGATGAACAGTACAAATAGTAGATCTGAAGACGCCAGCAGGAGAATATTATGAAGTTATCTGGAAGTACCGCTTCCACGTTAAGTGATCACAGAAAGATTACAGTGACACACCACCACTAAGTGATTAATCCTCAGAAAAAAAAGAGAGGTGCAGCCCTGTTTTGATCATTTCTGTAGTTCACAGACTTACATTTCAGCTGGAGTCATACTTTAAATAAACAGAGCTGAGATTTGAAACTTTTAAAATAACACTCAGAAATAAAATTCAAGCGAGCTCCCCTGCTCGCTTTCCATCACTTATCCCTGCTGGCAAAGGAAATTCAACTGTTGGCTTTTGAAAGCCACAAATTTGCAAGGGTCTGGGGCGTGAGCTGGCAGGAGGCTCAGGCTCCTTGATGTTTGTAATTGAAAAGGACATGAAGTAATGAAGTAATTTCCCTGTCCCTATTCTCCATGTTTATCAGAGGCCTGTCTGCCGTGGAGGAAGGGTGACAGGGTAATCTGAGCCTCCACAGAAAACCTGCTTTTTCTCCAAAGTTATTTAGATTTCCATGAGCGCTGGCAGAATTTTGGAAGGAGTCCAGGCAAATGAAGGAATTTGGCTGCTCTGAAAATATCATACAGGAACTTTAAAAATTGAACTGATTTATGCCCTGTAATGTTTTCAATACTGTATAAATTAAGTTTGAGTTCCTAGCCTGGATTTTAAGATGAAATTTTATATGTTATGAACCATGAAAGAACTAGAGGGAAAAATATTTTATTGTATGATAATTCCACCTCTCCTATAAGAAGTGCTAGACTTTGCATATATAATGCATTCAAAGGAGTAATATGGAAAACGCATTACTTTGTACTATCAAAGGATGTTCCAGAATACCTTGAGGTCCTGACAGCTATTTGGAGTTTGCTAATATCATACAGCACTGTGAAATATGAGGAATATAAAGTTTGCATGTTCTGTTCACCACTGACAAACTGTAGAGCTGGGCTTGGGAACAGTGTAGGCTTCTAAAGTGCCACATCTAGAAAGTGTAAACTAATCAGAGAAGGGAAATTATCTCCTACAGAGGAATGCTTAAAGCCACCTTTAGTCTTTCATGTGCAGACTGCAGCATCTGGGCTTTTTTCCCTTGTGTACATGCTAGCCTATGTCAAATGCTCCAAGCAACGACTTCCATGGCATAGTCTCAGGAAGTTCTCTAGCGTCAATAAATAGCCATGTGCTTTCTGAGGCTTTATGATAAATTGTGAGGCTTTCAAAAGAACCACAATTTGCACATCTAACAGACATAAATATGTTTATCCATAGTGCCTTGTCCTCAGTCACAGGGAGACACAGCTGTAAATAGCTAAATTTATTTTCCTCTTTTAATCAGCTATGGACACAACCTCAGCTGGGGATCTAAAGGTTGAGTCACAGTTGATCCTTCATTTGATTAATCACCAGCCTCCTCTGAGGTTTGAGTCTTGTTTCTGGTTCAGAGGTCAGGGTGTACAAAAGGACATTACCAATGAGCCAGCTACCTCTCTGATAACAAACATCGAGTGCAAACCAGTGCTGTAACTATAAACCAAAGAGCTACAGAATATGCAACTTAGAGCTCAAGTTGATCTTCAGCTTTGGGCATCAAGAGGCTCAAAAGAGGTAGCTGCCATTCAGAAGTGTGAAAATGGAAGCTTAGGAGAAGATCACCTTCTTCAGGAGCCTGAAAGAATAATTGGGAAGTTCGCAGAAACCAACAGTCACCTGAGAAGTGGAATTATAAAATTAAAGCTGTGCTGGCTGCCAAAACTCTTTCCAAGAATTCAGGAGAGCGATGCAGGTGAGGATCCATTCACCAGGCAGCCAGGAAAGAATAAAAGGTTATTCAAGAAGCAACTCCTTCATAAGCAGACGTGTACCTTCATCATGCAGACACATGTGGCGTTGTCACTGTCATTACCTACAGAGTGGAAGGGAACAGGATCTGTTGTCTGTCTATCATCTGTAATTGCTTTGTGCACAACCATTCTCCCATTCTCACACTTTGAGTAATTTTTTCTCAAAAAAGAGCTCTAAATTTTCTGGTTGCAATCTTCAGTCCATGATAACTTGTAACCAGTGTCATCACCTGGCACATGTTTGTGTGCAAGCATCCAGCTCCATGCCTTTCCATGTGCAAATGAGACAACTGTCATTGTTGTACCAAAGCTTTGGTACAAATGATTGCACACGGACACATTAGAATGATTTGAAAAACCAAACCAAAACATGACAAAAAAATAACCCCACAAAGGCAATGCTCTTCCAGGACAGAATTTCTCTTTCTCTACTGTGTGCCATTCACCATATTTAAGATATATATCGTCATCATATTAAGAATGTACCTACCCGTTTTTCCAAAATGCACAATTTCTATCCCGCCACACTACATGTTTACAATCCTGGCATGCCTAAAGTATGAACAAGAATGAATGCTGGACCAAAACCACCTTTTATACCTGTGAAAACAGAACAGCCATAAAATCCAAAGCTGCTCTTAGTTCTGTGGAGAAAGCTAGAAACTGAACCTATTGGGAATGGGTGTTTCCACAGAGGCTCCCAGCAGAGTGGAGAAAGCTCCAGATTTACAGTGTGATTAAAATTACATTTTTCCGCTATATTTTCCACTTTGTGGCTTCTTCTTTCCCTCTGCTGTAGTATTCTGCAGGCCTTAAAGGAGCGTCCCTGTATCTTAGTACACAGAGGTCTTGGGATATTACTTGAAAACAGTACACCAAGAGGAAATTGTGCAATCAATTCCATGAGAATGCCTCCCTCAGCAATAAACACTGCCTGTGCCAAATAAATGGGTGATGTGCGTCATAAATTTCCTTTTCCTGTCAGAGCAGCCACAAGAAATGGATGAAGTTATGCACATTTGTATAAAAATAAAAATGTGTTATTTGCTCTCCAGCATACTGTGGACAGGGTGCTGCAAGCACTGAGGAGCTGCAGAGTGCCTTCTTGGGCTCCCATCCTGCTCAAAGCTCCTCGCACACAAAGGAAAACACATCCAGTTTTTCTCATAGTCATAGTGTGCCAGTTCCAGCCTAACTGATCACAAATGATGAAGAAATGCCTAATTATTTCTGCATGCAACTTAAGCCCCTCTGAAAGACCTTTTGTTGTTAAAGAGAAGGTGATTACCACTTGCTGCAAATCAGACCTAGGCACACAGTCTTGGCTGAACAGCCCACACTGGACAGTCCAAAACCACCAGCTGCTGAATTGAAAAGTCAGGATTTTTTATTCTCTTTTTTTTTTCCTAGGTAGCATTTTTCCCACTGACTTAGCCTACAGAGTGAGAAATTTGCCTTGCATTTACATCAAAAGGACATAATCCACCACCCTTATACACTAAATTCAGCCCCTCGTCTGGCATGGGCAAGCACAGGACACCAACTTTAATATCATTTGGAAATCTCACCGAACTATGGCAACAACACAATTTTGGCCTCCTTTATTCTATTTATTTTTCTGTTCTTTATTCCACCCTATTCTGGTTTCATTCCTAACTGCAGAAGAGTGTTATTCACTGTGATTGATGGTGAGACCTTTTGATCCTAAGCCCCTCCATGTATCTGCACAGTGATGCAATCTGTATCCCCTCGCATACCTTCAAAGACCATTCCTGCCAGGAAACACACTGACAGAAAGCGGTTTCAACTCTGCCTCTCCATTGCATCCATTCCCATCTCTCCTTAGGAAACAGCTCTTCTTTACCAGCTACTTCCATAGGATTCCGAGCTCAACTGAGGAAAGAGAGAGCTGTCAACACAGATACATTAGAAATACAATCCAAGCAGCTGCTATTTGTGTTTTATTTTTAGACTGCTTATTTCTTCCCCTCAGACTGATCTCAACTTCTATAATACTATTATTTTTCCCAGGTCAAACAACATCTGTTGTTTAAAGAGCAAAGTAAACTCATTTGGATTATCAAGTTTACATCTTTCCATTTGTATTTTACTATAGTTGCCTCACTAGGAATTGCCCTGCTTTGCCCTCTGATACTTTATGAGCTACTGTGTCCATGAGAAGATTTTGTCGTGACTTTACCATCCATAACCACTGCACAGGCTTTAACCTGATAAACCACATCTGCTCCACAGCAGGATTTACAGGCTATGTCCCCACCATGCTGAGAAGCAGGGAGCAGAGCAGCAACGGATGCAGCATCCTCCTCCCATGCTTGCTGCCTGTTCTGTAAGTGCAACAGGCTGCATCAAACACCTACCATCTCTGCTGCTGCAGAGGGCTCACTCTGGCTGTGAAAGAAGTCGCTGGTGATTGCTTTAACAGTCAGTATAGGCACAACTATAATCTGTCAAAAAAACATACAGTAACATAACGTCAGCAACTATAAACTACTGTAACTCTAAAGTACGCTGCCAGCTCCACCAGCAAGGCATCTAGCTTGGGCTGGCTGTAGTACTGGTACCAGTGAGCAAGGGTGCTCTGTCCTGTCAGGCCTCACAAACAGTGAAATCCAGAAAGCGAAAATCAAGTTCCTACATCCAAACCTGATTTAGTCTAGCAAGAGCAAAGCTATTTAAACTCACAGAGGGCTCTGCAGCACTGGCTCTGTCCTCTGTGCCTGAGGACCACTGGCAGCACTCAATGCCTTTGTTTCACTCTTCTTCTCAAAGAATAGAGCCAGAGGAAAAAAAATTAAATAACAGGAAAAATCCCAGCTCTTTGGAGACCCAAGATGAAATCAGTGGCAATGATTTGATCCCAGCTGGTATTTCACATACTGAAACTCCAATCTCTCCCTCTCCAAGTCAAAACCAGCCAAGAGTTAGAGCAGGCAGGACAGAGAGATAATAACAGTTGTCCAGATGTGTTCCTTATGAGCAAAGATGTTATTCTCATGTTTGGTCACTTCTGGGAAAAGCAATTTGTTTAGCCATCAGAGGAAAGATCCACACAAGAGCCAATGAAGAAAGGAATCTGCTGCCTGGAAGGACAGGTAGAGACCCCAGGAAGCCAAAGGAAAACTTGAATGAAGCCCCATCACTTTTCCTGTGGCTTAGACCTGACCTTTGGTGCTTACTTTCCTCCTCCGCTGTTAACTCTGCTTTTCAAGCAATAACAAGGATCAGAGCTGTAATAGTTCCCATTACATCTTTCATGAAAAAGCACTTGACTTTTCCATAAGGCTTTGCTCTAAGAAAATGACAATTTACAAACATGAAAATCTTTGCTGGTACTTCCTGAGGTTAAGAAAAAAAAGAAAAGAAGACTACCTCCATATGTTCACATTTGCTCTTTTAGGTAAGTAGGCAAGTTCCCTGTAATTCTACTAAACTGGTAGGACATGGTAGATTTCCACAGCAGACTTTCTCCCCCTGAAGACAGTACAAAGAGCCCAGAAAAGAGCATACACTGTGAACAACCACGTGCAGAACTGATTTTCAGTCTGGCCTGAACCTTCAGTATATATCTAAGCAGCAACAAAACCTTGATTGCTGATCATGAGAGCAGTAATTTTCCTAGCATACAGCTGGCCACAGGAACATCCCCCCAGCTGCTCACACTTTCTGCTGAGGGTGCAACCTCACAGGAGCACACAAACACCCCTCTGAGCCCTCCTCCCAGGCACAGCTCAGGTAGGAACATGAAGTCAGCCTAACTTCACTTCCAGGGGCAACATGAAGGACTGAAACACGGTAGTGGATCCTCACAATGATGCTCCCTTTGTTAGACAAGCTAAGGCACGTCCTGTGGGTTAGGGTGCAACCTGCCTGCCATCTGGCTGTAGCATGGTGGGCACTAAGTGGGAGGATGGAAGCTGCTCTAGGGTTGCTGCCCAACCCAGCAAGTGGCTTATAACCAGACAGGTGAAGTCCTGCAGTCCTTTCCCTTTTGCCCAAAGGCCACATATCTTAGAATCGTTTGAGTTGGAAAGGACCATAAATATCTGCAAGATGTAAACATTCCAATATCATCTCTTTCACCTTTCATTGAAACTTGACAGGGAACAGCCACTTTCTTCGCAGCCAGTAACATCCTATGCCCAGCACCTGCCTCTTGGCTTCACTGTCAGTTCCATCCCCTAGCAAGGCATGAATCTCCAGGCTGTTGTCACCCTCTGCCAAGACACTCCAGACACCAGGGGAGAGGTTTTGGAGGAAGATTTTGGGATTAGTGATCCTGGTCTAGAAAAATAACTGCTGGGAGTTGCGAAAGATTTTGGGATTTTGTACAATGGTTTGAATAGTTGACGGCTCCCATCTAGTCAAAAAGCCTCACAACAAGGGCCTGATTTTGGAGCTTAAAGTATTTCTGTTCCCAAAGTGCACTAGGGTATGGAAAATCATGCCACAGTTTTTATGGTTAACTGAACATTTCTTTTCAATCTCTGAAGGGCTTGGGGTTTGTTTGAATTGTGAATGATGGCTCATGTCCCAGCTCTGTGTGTGACATACTCCTCTAGTGACAAAGTTCACATGCTGAGCCTCAGTCAAGAATCCACACGTACCCTGAAAGTTGCTGGCACCCACAGTGTATAATTAAGATCATATGAGACAGCATTTCTTTCCCTTGCTGAGTTATATCCAAGAAAAGAGCCAAATGACTCTCTTGGCCCTTAAGATTTGGAAGGTAAATCCTAACATTTGGTTTCTCCTTACATGCCTTCATTTCTAACTAATTTCTATTTAAATGCTTCTTTACACTCTCCACAACAACCATTGTCATGGTACATTATGGCATGACCATTTCCCTCAAGATAGCAAGGCAGTATTTTCAAAATCAGCTAAAAGAGTTAAAAGCACAACTCCCCAGTCAAAATCTTTCTACGATGAATGATTCTATGAGCAGGGAAGTTACATGAGCAGCATAGCGTGGATCCTCTCCTCAGTGGTGCCAAGAGATTATTTTGGCAAGTTACTTTAAAGACCTGCATTTAAAGGGATAATAGGTTGGTTTGGCAAGTTGAAATAGCAAGGATAATTCCACAGATTCTATAGCAATAGCCAATTCTGCTCTAGGGGATTTAAACTGCAAGAATAATAACAGGTTTTCCTTTTCCTAATAGACACCTACTCTATCATTTTGTCCATCAGCCTGTTGATTATTCTATCAGTTAATGAAGAGGAAAAAAAAGCACTATTTTAGAGAAATATTAATTGCCATTATTTAAGATGCTGTCATGATTGTGACTTAAAACTAATAGCTTGAGATATATAAACCCAAAATGCTCAGCCTTCCTCTAGTGGTCAGGGCTGGTTAAATGAGGAGCACAAGAAATGGGTATTATGATAGTTTGTCAGCTGCATTTCTTACCTGGCACAACTGTGCTGTTTTGACTGGCTCTGGGCATTGATTGACAACCTTACCATAATCCGAGGGAAAGCAAAATAAGGTTGTCTCTTGTGCAGCTCAAATGAAATCAGCTCTCCTCAATAGCTGGGTAAATTCAGAGCAACTTGCTGAACTTGCTTTAAATGTACACCAGTGAAAACAAAGGTAGTGAACTGTTACGACTGGAAACAAACATAACATTGCAAACTGCTTTGAGTGTGGAAGGAAACGCACATCTGAGAGTTTTGATGGTCAGTTTGTGTAATATTCCATGCTCTGTCTCCAGTTTGATTGCTGAGTTTCTCCTCCTCCACAGTAATGACTTTGATATCTTTTCATTCAAATCTATAGGGAAAAGAAGTATTGTTCATCCTCCTGCACAGTCTATAAAGCTTGTAGTATTTAAAGTAACAGCCCTTCATTGGGAATGGGGCTCCTTCAGTCAGAAGAAGCAAGGTGACTAAATAGTCTCACTTCCCAGGTGGAGAAGAAGCAATATGGTAGGGAAAGACAAACCAACTCCCAGACTGGGGGCATGGGAGAAAGAGGGAATTAAAAAGGAAAAGCTTAAAGTGAAAGAAGAGATGGAGGGAAGAGAGCAAGAGAAAGACAGAGAGAAATAAATACTCTAGAGAAAAATATAGCTGACTTCAAAATTCCCAACCTCTGTGAGAGCTTGAAGAAAACTGCTCCTCAGATTTCCTCTTTAGATGATGAATGGGCAGGGTAGGCAGGAGCCTGTGGAGGAAAAACCAGCGTTCTCACCTCTGTTCATGGGCTGGGTTCTGCAGGGCTGCTCTTTGTTGCCTTATGCTACAGCACATGGCAACAGTGCCCAGCATCACTGACAATATTCCAGGTAGGAACTAATACCTGTTACAGCAACAGACACATCTCCTTTTTTGTTTTTTATCCTGTTCCTCCATTAATGCAGCCTTGTCTCTTGCTTGCCCTTTTACTTCAGCTGTCATCTAGGCAGACAGTTCCAATGATTTTTCCAAAAGAAACTACCTGCTCCGGGTCAACGCCCTCTCTTAATCCTTCTGCTGAATGCTTGCTCTGTTAACACATAGTCCCCAGTCTCATTCCCTGCTTGCAGATTAATTACTTTACATTTCTCTGTACTGAACTCCATTCTGCCATTTGTTAGCAGAGTCATTGAGGAGATTTCGGCCCTGGTGAATCTGCTTAGATTGTGCCTGGTCTTGGGGAGACCTTACACCAAATTATCACTTCCCTCAGCCCACTGCAAAGGTGGACTAACTTCTCAGACATCAGCAGCTTTACCTTCATACAGTGTTCCTGAGGAGCAGGCTCACTGTTTTCAAAACCCAACAAATACACTGCTCTGAAACACAAAAGAGCATGGCAGCCCCTTACCATGGCCCCAGGGACAGGGTGACTCCAGACCATGCTGACAACTGTTCCCACCCAACAAAGGCACAAAAGGGCTCCTGGCGGATCAGGCTGTCAAGTCAGACGGGGGTCTAGCTAGGATGCTTTGCTGCCAAACCTGGGCTGCCTTTGCTACATGAGAATGGTGGGGCACCTTTGTGCTGTCTGCATTACACAATACAGAGGTCCTGGAACAGTCCCAAGAACAGCCTTCTGCCAGCTTGAAAAGTTTTCATCTGTGCCTATTGTCTCATACCTGCCCTTGAGCTGGTTTTGATCCAACAGCCTCTCTTACCTCCTCTTCCTTTACCTTTTGCCTTAGCTATTAATCTCTGATGTGGAACTTTGTGAAATGCTTTTTGAAACTCTAAGCGCACTGCTGAATTCCCCTTATCTAGCCTGGCAGTAATATCTTCAAAGAACTCCAGGAGGCTAGTTAAGTATGACCTCCTCTAGCTCCAAGCTCAGCTTCCCAGCAAGCCCTTCACTTCATTGCTAGAGATGATAGGAAGAGGACGGGGAACTCTGGGACAGAGAGGCACATTGCTGTTACAATAAAGCCAGCAGCAGACAGAGGCATGGCTCCTGTTGCCCAGCACGTTTTTAAATTGCATTGGTGACACCTCACGCTCCGTCTGCACCTTCTGTTTTACGAGAGCCCAATGCAAATTGTGTCTCACAGGCAAGCTGCCACTACTCACACGGGAGGACTTTCACAGGGGCACCGCACCAGGGATGTCTGAAATAAAGCTGAGGACCCAGCTGCACATCCTGCACCTCTGAGTACTCTCTCAAGTCCTTTCAATGCCTGCCTGTTGTCAGGTTCTCATCTTTCCTGCCCTCCAACCATGCAGCCATTTTCAACATATTTAATGCTACAGGAGATGTTTTCACCATGAAGGTGCTCAAACCCTACAACAAGCCTCCCAGAGAGGTATCTCCATCCTTGGAAATAGCTAAAAATCAGCCAAAGTCCTGAGCAACACTACCTAAATTCAGACTTGGCCCTGATTTGATAAGGAAGGTGGACTGCAGGATATATTAGAGTAACGCTTATTGCTGATTTTTATCTTCCCTTTGGACCCAGCTGCATCTTCCAGCTCTCACTTGGTGAGTCCAGGAACTCAGGATAAATTTTAAGCTGTCTACTGCCCTTCCAGAACCTCAGCTGGGATTAGCTACAGTTTGGTGAGTTCCCTCCCTTCTGCATCAGCTTAAGCAGTATTTAAAGTTTATCTCTGCGATGGAGTGAGTCCACGTTTTAATTCCACCTCCACTTGCAATGTGCAGAATTTCCCCTTGCACTGTGCTTCCTGCTCCCTCACAGAGCACCTTGCTGTGTTTCCATTCACACATCATCTCTCGCTGGTTTCTCATTTACATCATAATGCCGGAGTTGCTGTTTACACTGAGCTGCACAAAGGTATGTTTTACATCTTACTGTGGTGTGATCATTAACATCACACCGCTGGCCCCAGGGAGTTTCATGACTGGATTCAGATCCATCTGTCCTGTGTTCCCAACAGGGGTTCCCCCTGCAGGCCTGAATATTTTGCAGGAGACAATTCAAAATGTGCAAAACACTACACTGTCAGGCAGAAGGTGTTACTTTAAATGATGATCTAATATGAATGTGCTGGTTTTTTGTATCTTACCTCTTTAAAGAGCAGCCTCTTCAGAAATCATGGCACAATCTATGCTCCATCACGATAAAAATGCTACATACACCTGCAATGAGGTAAACTCCCTTAATATTCTCAATTTATAGACAAAATTCCCACAATAAAAACAAACAAACAAACAAACAAACAAACAAACACAACAAAAAACCAAAACCAAAACCATATGACAGGTTTCGTTATTTATAACTGATACAAGACTAGTAGGTTTGGTGCATTCTCTTTTAAGGTTTGCATCTCAAAGGCATATATAATGTTTCTACCACTTATATCTACACTATCTGTCTGAAAACTAAAATAAAGGCACACATGGCTTCAAGTTTAACCCACAGAGCCACGGAGTGACAAAGCTCTGAGTGTTAACCATAGGTATTCCAAATGTCCTCACAGCCACACTGTTCACAGGCAGTGGGCTCCAGGTAGGGGGAAAGAGACATCTGCTTTGGAGGCAAACATCCACCTGGCAACCTAGGTGAAAACAAGAGCTACAGACAAAAATGAGGATGGTGAACATGTCTTTTCCTTACAGGAAGTCCTTTAGAGGTTTTGTCACTTTGAGGGTTGGTTTCAGTAGAAGATCCTTTTCTATTTCCTCTTGGTTGTAATTACACCTAGGGAAGTAATCACTTACTTCCACAGCATCTATCTACCATTTACTCAGTGACATCAGATCAGATCCCTCAAGATTAGACTTTAAGGAACACATGTAGATGGAGAAAATCCAATAGTTTTTTATCTGCAAGTATGAGAACAGAACTTAGCTCACTTTCTGCCCTTTCCTCCTCTATGTCCTTGGAGGGAAAAACACCTTCCACTGCCCTGGTGGGAAATTTCTCTTCAGCTTTGAGGACAAAAAGTCATTCCTGACACTTGGCACAGTGTAGACTCAAAACTACAGCCTGAAAGTGGTTCTGTGAAGGAAATACTAAAAAAAAAAAAAAAAAAAAAAAAAAAAATAAAAGAGGG
>NDXB01020703.1:15138-49694 GCA_002631895.1 Agapornis roseicollis
CTAAAAAAAAAAAAAAAAAAGGAAAAATTACTAGTGGGGTAATAAATTTGACAGAACTTATCCTAACAACAGCAACCTCTGTAGGCTTCTCAGAACTTGCAAGGCACACACTTGCAAACAGAAGTGCCCTCATGAGAGCTCCAACAACACAAACTGGGCCCCTAGGCTGGCTTTGGGCTGCATCCTTTCATCTGTAATACACAGCTCAGGCTGACCTTTAACTAGGAAAAATAAAAAAGGGAGGTGACTGTTACTGAGTCATGCAGAAGGGAATAAATAAGGTGTGAATTACCATGGGGAAGAATGAAGAACACTTAGAAAATCCTAGGAGGCAGAATATTTTGATAACACTTCTGGATGGGGCAGACACACTTCTGTTTTTACAGCAGTGGCTGCTTTGGTGCAGGTTTGCCACTGGGTTTCCCTAGGTTTCTCAGAATAGATGCCTGAAGTCTGAGATTTCAAAATTCACAGGCACTTCTGAAATCTTGGTTCCTTATATGTTCCTCATATTGTCTGAGCATCAAGCGCTGCTACAAGGGTCAGGACTGGTATTTGTCTAGGCCATTGATGAATCCAGATCTGGCAGCATTAAGCCCCAGGAAATGACAGGAAACTCCATCTCACAATCTACCCCACTGCAGGTAACAAGTTCAAAGAGAGGAAAATCCCTTTGCATCTGCCCAATGCTTGTAGAAGAATTAAAAAAAAAAATCTCAGGATCATTCTTTTTCCTTCAGTGTAAGGCTACAGAGGTAATATAACAGTGTTCATGGATGCTCCAATTGGCCTTAAACAAGCTGCAGTAAAACCAGCAACACAGCAACAACAGTAGCACATAGGCAGGATAATAATCATCACCAATTCGCTCATGTTCTTGGTTGAGCTTTGCAATCAACAGTGCCTGCTGTCTGTCCTTTACTACGTTGCTGACCATACATAGGGTAGGTGGTTCAGCTACACTTGTACTTACCCATGCCTACAGCAAGAACAGAAAACCCCTTCCAGCTGACTTACCTCCAGACATAGCATCCTCTTTGCAAACTCAACATCCCTGCCCTCACCAACAGGCCCAGTGCTGCTGTCCTTGGGGCTGCAGAACTGCCCAGAGGTTTCACCTGCAGGAACACAACCTTGTGCCAGTCGGAAGAGTCCTGTGGAGGAAGGTGGAGAAAAAATATAAATCACCCAGAATTAATCAAGCCATCATCAGGTGCAATAGCTGAACAAGGAAAACAAATAAATCAACCTATGGTTAAAAATAGCTCTTTTGATTACTGTCTTCAGTCTTTGTCTAAAGACAGCATAACGACATAACATTCTCTCAGGAACTAACCCCTGTCCAATATTTTACAGCTCCTGCCCTTAGAGTTAGTCAATACGTGCAGAAGATAGAGAGGTAGATTGATTAGAAGTAAAAGATACCTGTACTGTACACATTTGCTCCTGCTGGGCCCAGGACACTGCCGAAGGGTTCCCAGGAAGGATAACCAATGCCCAAACAGCCTGATGGCAATGCACACACTGGCCTTCGCAGCCGGAGTCAAGTGATTTCAGTGGTCAGCCAGCCAGCCAGAGGCAGTGAGCGCTCATTTTGGACAACTGACCTCTTAGAAAACACTTATCTTGATATCCTTGTCTCACAACAGGAATGGCACTGCTGCACCTCTGTGTTATCTGTACCTGTAAATAAACGTCTATCAAACACATCTCCGAGGAGCCGCATCGTCTCTGAAGCAGCGATCACTCCTGATGGTCTCTGCTAATGTTCAGATTCTAGTGGTGTTCATAGGATAGGAGAAATAGAAAATATATAAAGCAAGAATACAAGTAATTGTCAAATTTTAAACTCCTTTAGGTTCATTTTTAAACGTTACAGTACCCATAAGAGAAAAATCACTTCTACTCACATTATAATTTCTAGTGGATCCTCAACAAGGTTCTCCAGCCCCAGTAGAAAATACAGATTTAATACTGAAAAGCAATCAGACCAACTCACAGGATGCAAAACTGTTTGCACCCGCGTTAGTCTACGGGTGGGATCTGCCTGCCTTGGTTGCCTGTCCGTGCCCAGCACACGGCGCTTCCCGTGCAGCGGGGAGGCGGTATCGGGACAGGGCGACCACAAGCAGGGTGTACCGGGACGGGAGGAGCAAGTGAGGTCGCCCTCTGCTGGCGCCGCTCCGCACTGCAGGCGCCGCTTCCTGCCTGTTACTCGGGGGGCTCATGACGTCCGCGGACACCGAATGTTACCTACGAGGCCCCGTTATTCCCTGTCGATGGAACAGCGCAGAACATGGAGAGTATTCCCACTTCCCGCTGCCCACGTGAATCCTGCCTGGAACCCTGTACAGCTCGTGGCCTCAATTAAACCGCGAGGCAGTTAACTGCACGGGTTAATCGCAGGGTGTGTTTCTGAACACCCCCCGGTGGCCGTGGTTAATTTTGAAACGTGGCATCTTCCCATTTTAATATCTTCAACAGGAGCAACCAGTGTGGGCTTTCATGCTATTCAGTATTGTGATAGTCTTTATTATATTTCCTTTATTAATCTTCCCAGTTATTAGCTGGCCCAGACTTTTCAGTTTCTCCTCACTTGAAAGTTTTCACCTGAAACCAGCTTCTGGATAACAACCCCCCACCTCACTGTACGAAATGTCTGCCATATTTAACATAGGCTTACTAGTGCTAGGGATCACTGTCAAGTACTTTAGCCACACTGACCCAAACATTTGCACTAAGAAGTGCAGTCCTTCCTTCTCTGCACCTTATTCAAACAGGGTCAGCTCCTCCTTCTATTTAAAGAGGAAAAACCACTCTGATTCTGCTCCTTGCCTGCAGTTTGTGTTTGGTTGCTTCAGCCTTCACCTGCAGCTCAGTGTTTAGACAGGATACACAACTGGTAAATCTAAGATATGATTATACAGAAAGATGTTCCAGCAATGCTACACATAAACAGATGGACTCAGTGTAGTCTGATTCATCCAGACTCATTTTTTCAGACTTATGACCTCAAGTCACTTGCCAAGAATGTTCTCATTTGTTCAAGTACCATCAACACTGACAGCAACAAGTCCTCGCCCCATAACTACGTGCCCTTCTGCTGGCACCTGCCTCAAGGAGTCTCTGACAATTATGAAGAATGAGCCCTCATCCCCACTGGAAAACCCTGAGCACTGGGTAGCTCTTCTGAAATCATGTTCTGATGCACTGGGCAGTGAGTCACTGACCTGGCTCCACAGGAGAACCAGCAACCACAGTTCTGCACTGCCCAGACCTCCTTCAGCGGCTCAGCACAACATAGCCTCCCAGCATCAGCAACCGCATCCAGCCAGAAACTTCCTACCCAACAGCCTCTTGATCCACAGAGTGGCTTCATTTTCCAATGGTAAAAATGAAGAGAGACACCTCATCCCACCTCACAGGGCTTCTGTGAAGAGAAACTTACTCAAATCAATGATGGTAATGGAGATTCTGTTGATTTTTGGCTATTTCCTTCACTAGTGGGCTTATTAAAAGAAAAAAAGATCATGAAGGACAGAAAATATGAACATTTATCAGTATATCCCCATTAAAACCACAGAACATGACCAATATTTTTAGTTATGTTAAAAACAGCATGTGTTTAAGAGTGGGATCACTTCTCCATCTTTATTAATAATTCCCTATTGTGAACAAGAAGAGTATCATTCTCCTTACACCTTTAGGGAACAAACAATTTTCCCATTTTCCACTACACTAATATACTTTTAATGGCTGTAAATTGTGCACACATAAGTGAAAGATTCCTATCATTTCAATCTATACAAAAGTTTCAGCTGCAGCATTTACCTTATTCTGACTCACTGATTTTAAAATTACATAAATGCCCCCACAGATCCTTTGAATTAAAATAAGATACAGCTTCTGGTTTCAAATGTGAAGTTAGCCTCCAGAGGTAGGCAAAGTAATGCAGATTCCAGCATTCTTTTCACATTGAAATGAGCATTTCTTGAGTGGTACCCACACCCCACACATATCAAACAATTTGAGCAGGACGTTGATTTATCACCACATCAGGCAACAAATTTCCTTGTACAAGACCAGGAGCAAGGGTAGCTGACTCAAAAATGGAGGACTGTTGAATGAACACATCAACCAGCAGTAAAGGAGAAAGCAGCAGCTGTGATGATATTCAAGGCTAAACCAGTTCTTCCCAAGACCACTCTTACATTGCACTGTAACATTCACACTCTTTGTCAGAATTTATATTGCAGTCAGTGGCCAATTTAGTGTCACGAATAAGTGACCTTATTTGTGACAGTAGATCTACTGCTGCAGTCTACAGTCCAGCATTAGCACATTTCTATCTCTGCTGGCTTTCTGTGACCTAATGGTGAGACACCAACTGTTACTAATCAAATCATTAGTAGCTGGAATAATTGCACAGGAATGGCACATCCTGGGATTTTTTCTGTTAGCAAGACCTTGTTGGAGCACAGAATGTGCAGCTGTGTGAGCTATTACGACAACATGGATAGCATGTCACTACTGACCCTCAAGCCTATGGTTTCCAAAACTTCTGCTAACATCCTCTTCCAGGCTCCATATCATGGAGTAACACGCATCCAGAGTGAAGAAAGCAGGTACAGGCTATTTGCACTCATTGCTCAAAGTCTGAGCTTCTGCATTGAACCTGTGTCCATTTATTAAAGGTCATTCATGAGTGCAACATTGAGACGCAGCTTGTCTTCTAACCTGGTGGTACAATATATCCCAGATGCACCTAGGAAACCTCACAGTAACTCTGGGAAAGAGCGTGTTCCATTTTGTAGGGAAAAAGAAAAAGAGAGGCAGAGAAAGCTATCACCACACAGCAGATAAATTCAGAAGGTACAGCTTCTGGAGGAGAACAATACGTTAATAATACAATTATGGCAGGATGGGAAAAAGACTGATAAACTAAATAGCCTTAACTTACTCCCCAAGTTCTAAGTGGTGATATGTTCACTGGTTTAACTTTCCACGAAGATTACAGCTGTGTGACATTGGAGCCTATGAATTTAGATAGCTCATTGGTTGTAGGAGACTAAACACATACCCATATCAAGTATGTTTTCAGATCCTTCAAACATGAGGAGAATTCAGGTAGAGTATCATGTGCTACTGCCGCCTGCAGTCTCTGACACAACTCTGAATTGCTATTACAGCTTTTATACATAACTTTCAGACTTCATTAATTCTGGTGGAATTATGATTCGTCTTTCACTTTTTTTAAGGTTATGTGTGACAAAAAAATTATGCTTTCAATTTGTAAAACCAAATACCTATGTGGGACCTGCCGCCACCAACAGAAGCTCCAAACAATCACACTGATGGGGTTAATTGGCATTTTAAAATAAATCACTGCCTCCAGATTGATTTATTTCCCCCCTCTCTTTACACAACATTACTGCATTTCTCTATAATTATTCAATGCTAAGTTCATGGTTTTAAAGCAGACGACTGCAGACTTCGGAAATGGTGTTTGATTTGTTGCCATAGAAACATCTTGCTGTAGATGTACTCTAATCCCATGACAACTCTGTCTCTCAAGAACCATTTTTTCTGACATAATAAAAATCTGATCAAGGTCAGATTTAATAACAATCTCAGTTCCCAGACTTTATTTCGTAAAGGTTTAGAGGAGTTATTTTTTTTTGAAGGGATTCTCTGGAAACTTTGTTTGTTTTCTTAGCTGGATTGGAATTTATTCCTTAAAAATACATAAACCTGGTGAGGTGTCATGTTAATTTACAGTGCACCTTTTGTTATGGTATAATTGCATCATTAAAAGAAAGTTGCTTAGAATTGTTTATATTGTCTTGACAGTTGTTAACATTTTACATAAGATTGTTCCCACTAATACATACATTCAGGATATCAATAATGCTTATCGTTTTCTAGCAACTGGTGTTTACACAGTAGCAAATGCCAATGTAGCTTAACTTTTTATTAAGCCACATGTTTTTTACTATAATGTCTTCCTGAACTATTTATCACAGATAAATTCAAACCTGGAGGACTGGAGACAAATAACAATGCTTCATGCATTCTGTCAGAAAATAAAGCCAGCATACATACAGGGGAGTCATATTTACACAAAAAAGTGACTTGGCAATGAGGATACTCAAGTATGAGTCTGGGGATTTTTTTTTCTCCCTCCTTGGCACAACTGTATTTGTCTTTCAGCAGTTAGGTGTCCACGGAGGCCTTTGAACAGTAATAGATACATAGGAAAAGAGACTCTGCTAGTGCAACTCAGTTACACACTTAAGGTTGGACTTTCAAAAGAGAGGTAGCTCCTGACAGCAATGATAGGCAAACAAAGAGATCTCAGAAACACCTTTTCATCAATTCCTGTCCAGCCCCTAGGCAACTGAATCTTTAGGATTATGTGGTCCCAACAGGGATAGGAACCAAACTTAGATCTACAGTGGGGACTTCTCCATTTATGCTACTTGTCCAGTATGACTTTATGGAGAGATTTTACATGTTCCTCTCACCCTAAGGCATATACCAAAAAGAGAACAGATAAATCACAGCCTAGAAAAAAACATCCTTTCCCTTGATTTTGAAAGGAATTCCAACCTAACTCAGCGACCATGGTCTCAGATCTTCTGCCCCAGAAGCACTGTCTGCAAACCAAGTCAGATACTGAAGAGAACATCTGTGAAGAATACACCTTGCCTACAGCAAGAATTTATTTTCCCATATCTATTTAGTCTTATTCCTATCTATGGTTCCATCAAAGAAAATATATAACTGACTCATTCTGTCAACATGAGTAGAGGTCCTGGAACTCCTTAACACATTGCATTGCCATTTTTTTGCATCACGACTACCCATATTTCTTCTTATTCCCCAAAGCACAACTTCACACATACAGATGATCTTTCTGTCTGTATCTTTTTAACTATCCAATACCAGGGTATTTGATCTGCCCTGGAAATTGATATCACATCCCTGTAAATGGCATTCACCAACCATATCCCAGTGCTTTGGACCCACTCAAAGCTCACAGTGGATTTAAGAAGATACATGACAGTGAGTTTGCCCAGTATGGTTTCTGACAATCGAGTTCAACCCATGAAGTATCATGGCAAAGCCAACTTCTGGAACCCTTGTAAAAATGTAAGGAGTTTGTTCAGCAAACATTTATATTGTCATGCAATACTGCCACCAAGATATATGAAGCCACAGAAACTGTCATTTAAAGCAAGGATTGTAACAAATTTTGTATGTTATTAACTTATTCAAAAATAACAGCTTTTCCATACTGATTTTCAAGTGTGACACCACAGGCAGAATATAAACCCTTCTTATACTCCTGAAAAAACTGAGCTACATCTGTTCTTTGACATTACAGGTGATAAAGCATCACTTTGATGGCTCAGCTGAGATCACAGCACATCCTGGGTACCACATAGACATACACTAAGATACAGCACCTGCCCTGCAGAGCTTTCATTTTAAGTACCATAAGACAGAGAGAAAAAGGAATTATTCATATTCCTGTACTACAGGTCAGGAAGCTGAACCCTGGGCTTTAAGTACAAGATTGTCCTTCTTTTTGCATTATCAGTATAAGCAAGGATTATTGACAGTATTGTTGTGACCAAACAAGGAAAGCTGAGACAGCTTGAGTGAAGATTATATGGTGGCATAACAAAACATTTAAAGCATACGTGTTTGGCTCATAAGCACGAAGCCAGAAAAGACTGTTGTTATGCTGTTGAACTTTAAGGTGCTGATCACAAACCCCGTGCCCTTTCTGCTAGATGTTATAAACATGCATACATTTCCACACACCAAAAGGTGGTTTCTGCTTTGGAAAGCAAAGGGTCCCATGAGGTTACAGCTGCAAGACCCACGCATCAGTAAATACAGCATCATTGTGCTGTCAGTCTTGCAGCATTCAATTGCCAGGTGAAAATGTGATAGAACAAAAAAGGCAACCCCGCAGGACGAGTCACTTAGGCACTCTGCAGCAAAGGGAACAGTAAATCCCATTCACCCAGGCTGCCCTGCTATTTCCTTCAATAGAGGCAGCTAAAGGATTTGTGCTCTTCTCCGTGCTTACCTTCAAGCCTAAAGAAAGAGGTTTTTAGTGACTTACAGCAGTGAGTGGACCAATAGCATACAATAGCTAAGTGGTGTGCAAACATAGAACAAAAGGACACTGTAGAAACTAAACAGCTCAGAAGTTGCTTCTATGTTAAAGATGATCGATGTCTTTTTCTCCCTAATCTGCCCTGTTAAACACTAGACCTTGATCACTAACTTACCAAGAACAAGTTACAGACAGAAGCATCAATTCCAAATATTGGCTGATTTTCTATTACTTCCTCCTGGAAGGAATGTCAGTCCTTGTCTATTTTGTAAGCAATCATTTCCTATCAAAACCCAAAAATGATCTAAGGAGAACTGTGTGGGTTTGTTGTTGTTTCTGGGGAGGGCGGGGGAGAGAGGGGGTGGCAGGGACGGAAGGGATTTCAGAGCCCATATTTGGAGCACTAGTAAAAGCAAAGTTGCCTTGACAACTGTAGCCATCTTTACATAGAAAATCCCTTTGCAGAGTAGAAGGCTGCCTTAATTCCTCATTTCTCCTCTCTGTCTACAAGACGACCCACTCTCTCTCCCAGGTGAGGTTCTGCCATGTAAATGCTGGTTTTCCATCCGTGCATACCCAGGGTTACAGCCTGATCTCATTGACTAAATCTGGAGGTTTAATAGATGTTGTTTGACTTTTAAAAGCATTTCATATTAAGATTTTCAGATTTAATTGGCAGATATTCAATTTCAAAGTCCTGCTCTCCTCTTCATAAATCACTAATGGTATTTTATCCGAAACAGAGCTGACCTAATAAACAGATGAAACTTTGTTGTCATTTCAGCTGCTCGGAGCTCTGGGCTGTATATAATTGCTCTCTTCATTTTACAGTTCTTCTGCTTCAGATTAAACTTTTTCAGGATGTTGCAACGCCAAAACATGCATTCCAACAGGAAATCAGCATCAAAGGTAATGGGCTCACAGACATCTTTGATGCTTTGAAACCAGAGGAAGAGAAGTAAGTGTTTAATTTACAACAGTTTTTGCAGAGGAACAGAGGAGGGGAAGGAACAAAAAAAAAATGCGACTAACGGATACAAAGGAGAATTCAGCATGGATGCTCCGGCTCGTTACTGCAGCGGCAGCGCCCGCCTGGCTCAAGGCGCGCTCAGGACGCCCTCTAGTGTCCGCTGCGGCGCTTGCAGCTGCACGGGTAGAGGCGATCCCTGACCGGATCGGCCCGGCCCAGCCTTGCCTGCCCTGCTCTGCCCGCGGCTGCCGAGCCTCGTCCCTGTCCGGTGCGCGCCCCCGCTCCGGCGTGGAGAGCAGGCGCAGTGTTGAAGGACAGGGCTTTGAGCAACCTGGTCTAGTGAAAGATGTCCTTGCCCGTGGCAGGGGATTGGAGCTAGATGAGCTTTAAGGTCCCTTCAAAACCCAAACCATTCTGTGATCCTATGATTCCCCTCATTTCTTCCACAACAAAATAAAATACCAGCCAAACCAAATACACCTTTATGATAAAAATTTCTCATGCTGGTGGTTGGAGGGGCTTTCGGTAAAGAACTGGAATTTTTCAAATAAAATGGACATTTTTCACCAATCCTTTGCTGTACCTTCCCATTCAGTTACAACGTTTTTCATGGCTTGCCTTTAAATAACTTCAGTTATTACAACAGCACCCACACATCTTCATGCTCACCTTTACAGAAATCAAAGCATAAACTTTAACCACAAGAACCGTGGAGATGGATGTTAAATCATGGAGACTCCACCCTTCCAGCAACCCTCCTCCAGGAAAAAGTAATGATGGCAATTTCTGTTACACATGCAGAGGCACTCAACCAAAAAGCCAGATGCCACAATACATGGGTACACACTCGCTTCCTCCCTCACCTCTGACACCCAGTAGCAGTGCTCTGAGAATGAATTTATACAAAATCTGGCCCTTCTCACCTCAATATGCAGAACGGGCAAATTTCTTTCTTCAATTTAAAGGTTTAAGGCAGATCCTAGTGGGTTAGCCAAGTGAAGGTGTTAGGGAAAGGATCTTCAGACCCTAAGCAAGTGCAGACATCGGGCACCTGCAGTCAAATTCCCCTGCAGGGTTCTGCTGGATCCCCAAGTACTGTTAGAAGAAGACAATGAGGCAATGCTGAGGAATGCAGCCAACATAGATGTCAGTATGCACATGCTTAAACACAAACCAAGAAACAGACACAATGGTTAAGGACATGAACTTGAAATGGAATTTTAAATGACTCAGGAAGAATCGTAAAATGTCCTAGTTAAATATCATTTTAGTTCTATGAAATATTTTATTGCCATCAGATTTTGAAGGAGAAAGAATTTATTTATGGCATTATCACTTCTCAGAGTGAATATATTCATGGGCAAATATTCTGTTTTTCCTTTTACAAAACTGTGGACTATTTCTTTTCATTTAAAACGCTATTCTTGGTGAATAAAACAAAAGTATGCTTATATCTTTATAATCTTTTTTAATCACACTTTAAAATGCTTGAAATGAAGACTGATCCCTATAATTTCAAAATCTTTTTCTTTTGAAGACTTTTGTTTAGGGTCAGTTCTGTCAAGTGATGAAGTAATCTCCAAGATAGCCTGAGGCATCAAGACCTACTGAAGCTTTGACTTATATGCAACCTAGTACATATAGTAACCAACCTACTACAAGACACATATCACTGAGCATCGTTTCCCCTTGTTATAAAAGGTTACAATGACTCTGTTTTTAAAAAGTACTCCAAGGTCTGTGGATGAAGCAAACCATACGATAATTGCCATCAATCAGAGCAGCATCCAAGCAACTAACAGCAAAATGTGGCTCATCTCCCAGATTAGTATTTGGATAAATATACATAGAAACACACAATCAGACAAGAGAAACCTGCTTTCATAGGAATCACATGTAATAATAAGGATATTTTTTATGGTTTTGGGAGGACAAAAGAAAGATGCGTGGACACACATCTAACTTCTCTTGTAGAGTTGCATCTTGTTTGTAAAGTCAGCTGCCCCTATTTCTTCTACTCAGAGGAATCTTTGATAATTCACATGTAAAATTAAAGGCATCTTATTTATTCAGTTATTTATTATTCTCTGTAAAATGAGTTAGGAATTTGTCCCTGTGAATAATGTTAACCATAATAGTTAATTTACTCCTATTCATTGGCAGTAATAAAAATGTACAAGGGGATGCAGAAACATTATTATTTCTTGCTTGAAGTGCAATTTCATGTGGTGAGAAAAACATGCTAATATGCTGCAAAGTGCTACAGGAATTTAGTTCTCAAAGGAATGGTGGTATTAAATGTATTCTGACAAGAAGGGTCTTTGGAAGGGAAACATTTATCTTCATAAAGTCATTAAATTTACTGAGCAGCACCGCATTCTTACTGCAATCTGCTCACTCCATTAAAGGCAGAGCTGTGGAACGGTCTCTGCTGTATTAGGAGCATCTACATTTCTTGAAAATTGTAATAATGGGGGGAAAGAAGACTCAAGGAGAGGGAAATAATAGATCCTGCTTTAAAGGAACCCTCTGCATTAAAAAAAAACCCAACTCAGAAATCACTACTCAAAAAGAACAAGTTTCACTGCCTACCTCTGGAAAGAAACATGTTACAGGGGAACTCTAGAAGATAAGACTTTAAAAGACTGAAATGAGGACTAATGGCTTTGAAGGCATTGGCAGAACATAACTGGCATGTGACGGATGCTCAAGGCACAGGGATGGAAAGAGCAGCTTTGCACATTCATATTTGGCCTGTAACTACCTGCCCATGTTCAGGCTTACAGCAATAAAATGGAATGAGGGCAAGTAGGTAACTCTTGAAGTTGGAGACACTGTTCTCAGTGTCATTTCCCAAGCAGTTGGTTATTTTATTTCTTTCTGTCCTTGATAGCTAGGTATGTTTTAAGTAAAAAGATAAAATCTCTGTGCTTACCGCAGTGCATCAGTAACATTTTGGGTGACATTTCAGACAACACAATACATAGGCCTGGGTCAAAGTCACATCACAGTGATCTCCATAACTGAAGAAGTCCTTCATCCAGAGGAAGGAGGGGAATTTCTCCAGCCAGGAAAAAACTAGCAAGGATTATTTTTCATAGAGAACTTGGCACTCTAACTCCAAAGAGAAAACAGTCCTGAAATAAGTCATGCCTTAGTTGTGAAAATGGTTGCATGGAAGGCACCAGAATCAGGAGATACACATTGTTCTTTTCTAGTACCACCATAACATTATTGACTTCCAGTGCACCCCCTGGAGAAGGAAACTGCCTGCACAAGCTCTGATTACAGCAAACTTCAAGCACCAAAACCTAATTAAGCACCAGCCAAATACAAGAGTAACACTGTAAAAACGTATTTCTGAACAACAGCCAGAGACATCAACAACATCTTTACTGCAGGCTTTTCATATCAATATCACAGGGTGCCAAAGCTCTCCAGAAAGTCATTTCAGAAACAAAGCAGCAGCAAACCATAACATTAACAACACAAACACACCTGCCCTCCTAACCACAAAACAATACACCAACCTTGGCAAGAACAACTACAGGAGCATCAGAACCTGAACCTCGGGCTGAGTATCACTGAACCTATCTGAAACAAAGGAAGAGCAATATTCCTAATGTCCCTATTCACTACAATAGGTAATATCATACTTCCTTTAATTGATTTTGTTATCATTACATTCACAAAGCTCAGAAATGTTTTTTTGCCTGATTCATAAAAGCAAAACAAGATGTTGACAGAACTAATCGACCCCATTTTCACAGAGGTTGAATGCAAAAGGTTTCAAGTGATGAAAATAAACTTCTCTTCAAGATTTTCCTCCACGGACAATCGCCATCAAGGCCCAGAAGACTAAGTATTCACCTATTTCTGGAACTAGTAGGTCTGAAGAATTACTTTCTAATGGCTTTGCAACACAAAGTGCATAAATTCTCCAGATTAGCATTCTTCTACACTTAACATCACCTGGGTTAAAGGTCTGAACTTCATGGCTTTGTTCTATCTCTAAATGTGGCAGATAATATAGTGGGTAGAAATTAGATAGCCTGCGGAATAAATGTACAATCATACCAATTTCTAATACACTTGTAGCCAGTTGCAGCCTTGCTTTACCACAGAAGAGGGGGAAAAAAACTACATCAGGAAACCACAGACTTCCCTAATGGGATACAGTGCATAATTGAGTATAAAGAATAGTTATTGCCTGAACTACAGTTGAACTGAGATTTCCAGCTTCCCTAGCAAATGTTCAGCTACTGCTGCTAAGCTATAGTAGTAATTTCTAATTGTGTGGGGTTTAAGTGAAAACAGTAAGAAATGTTTTTCGATTGGTTACCATAAGCCATTCCTTCCAAAGCTACCAGGTCACTGGAACAAGCCCTGGAAATCAGAGGGTTTTTACCTAAACAACACTAGCAGAAGCAGGAAACTAATGAAGCAATGCTGCAGCAGCATCATGCCCATTACAAGATTAGAGGGACAGCATTGGACACTACGAGATTGTTACACACCTTGTTAATGAACCATGTTTTACACACATTTAATTAATTAATTACAGCTGAAGTCATTCACTGCTAGCCAGCAACTGCTTTATTATACACAAACCTGACCACCTTACAAATACCACACTGGAGTGCTAATGAGCTATTAAGTGGGACTGCACATTACCAGCAATTTTGTGGGAAATCAAGTAATAAGAGATCAAATATCAAATAAAAGAGCTTTTAATCCAAGTGAGATAATTAATTGCACCTCCTGTCTCACAGCTTTCACAGTACTTTAACAAGAAAAAAGAGCTTTCTCATCAAGTTAATTTGATGCTATTGCCAAAAACTTTTTTAAATTATGAGTGCCATTTAGCAAGCATGACAGGAATTATTATTATTTACATAGCGGTTTTGCTTTGGGATTCCAATATATTCCAGAGACATCATTCAAACAGCCAGGGAAAGATAATCAGTGAGCTCAAAGAAGAGAGCTCAAAGAGATGGGTGAGAGGAAAGAGAGAAAGGTTACAGTTTCTGCAAGGGAACCAGTAATACTCCACTACTTTCCCAGATCTCATTCCTTTCTCTGCTGTCTATCTGCTTCTCAAAACCATGGAGAATATAAGCTGGGTGCAGAGAACATCCAAAAACACTTTGCCAAAGGCCAGGAATAACCACAGTCCTTGCACTTACAGCAGACCTCAAGGACAGTCAAGGCATGGAAGCAGGGTAAGAACCTGCTCTTCAAGCATCAGAGCTTGGTAGGCTCTGCACAGAACAATATACAATCACCTCCATGACCTGAAGTCCCCCTACACCAGCACTACTCTGTTGACCCCCACATACTGTTGCACCTGCACATTCCAACCTGGAATAAGAAGACATTCATGAACACATTTCCTTATGAGCACATTGCATTTAAAAGAAACCATTACCAACACCATCCAACCTAAATTTAGGTGCTCCCAGACTAGTAAGGAATGAACTTGGCTCTGCCTCTATTTTTCCCTTTAACATATGGATAATTATAGGACAGTACAGAAGATGATTAGAACATCTGAGGAACATTAAAGCAGGCTATTTGCTTAGAGTCAGGGAAATCAATAGCTGTGAAGGCCCCAGATCAGTTTTGTAGCCTAAATAGCATTCTTCTGCATTCTTCTTTGGCTTGTGTATGTGCGAATGTGTTATAAATCCCTGGGGCCTTGATAGAGTTTTTCTTCTACAGTTTCAGTTAAATATAGGTTGGCCATGACTTCCATAACCCCATAAAGCGTCTAAAGTAACGTGATGAAAGCGTACTTCATTTCTCCCTGGATCCAGAATTAAATGTTTACTGTGCTTAAAAGTACTATTATTTTTCAGTTCACTGGTTCATGCCATCATTTCTGTTATCCAATTATTTCCTTTCTACACATTCCCCACCCACCACCCCCACCCCCCTTTAAACCTTCTGGTCTTTCAGCATTCTACAGCCTATCATTAGTTCATTTCTGTTGACTTTTGTCATTTCTACTCTCCCTAATTAATTTGTCACATTCCTATTTCTTTTTCATTCCCTCTCCATTTTTATTTTCCTACATTCTAACTTCCTCCAATTTATTTTCCTCCTTTATAACCAATGATTTTTATTGATTCTGAATGCAGCCTGCAGGCTAAAAATAAGTCAGTCCAAAACCAAGTGGCCACAGTTCTTCAGCTTTTCACAGATTAATTTCAGAAAAGAGGTTCTATTTGGCTAAATTTCCTTTTCTATATTTCTTGCTACTGAAGAAGCTGCACATACAATAAATATTTAATAGGAAATCCCCTCCAGCTGAATTCAGGCCCCACAGCATCTCATTACCATGTCTTGGAATAGCATCCTCATTGTCACTTGCTTAATTATGCTAAGAAAGAGTTGAATTGTGTGGCTGTTGGGATCAGAAAGTGATTAAATTCACTTGGCAAGACTTTGGATATCTCATTATGATCCTCATTTAGCACTTCTAATTAAGTCCATTTTTTAAATTTTTTTTTTAGGGTTTTGTTTTTTTTTTTAGTTTTCTAGAATCATGATTTGGGAAAATCTTTCCAACAACAGCAAATATTTCCTTAACTTTTTTCTTCTTTAATACAAATTTCTGCAATGAAGAAATATCATGTAAAGATCAAAAGCAATTTGATGTCCTAGCAAACCACTGAACTTTTTGAATGACTGTCGCCCTTACAGAAAACTGAACTGAAACTCCCTGAAGTGGACACCTAATTTCTGATGGACCTCTCTTTGCTATGCACTAGCACTTGCTGAGTCTATTTGCCTCTATAAATGATCATCAATGCCAGCTTGCTCCCAAGCAATCCCTCTGACCACTACTCTTCAGCAGGTTTTCTGAGAGCTTGCTTCCTCTTTTCAGTTGGGAACATCAGCACCGTGAAGGTGAAGATGAGGATGCTGCTGGGAAGGAGAGCGTTTCTGCTTTAAGAGTTGCTACCTTACTTGAAGGAAATTCACTTTTGTGAAGTAAACCAGCAGAAGAGCTACATGTGACTTCAATCACAATTAACATATCAAAAGATGACTCAAGTGATGCACAAGTGCCAGATATCTGCACAGGGGGTTAATTTCATCCTAAAATTGATGACAAGAGGGTGCTCTATTAAAATCAATATACATACAGTTTACCAGCAAAGGATACAGTTCTCAATATTAGTATTGGGAAAGCATCTTAATAGCATTATAAGACAAACTCTCCTAGCAATAGCAATATACAGTCAGAAATAGGCTGTTCACAGAGTCTGATTTGGATAGAACTCTCCAAAAAGAGCATCATGAAAATACACATGTGGGTAATGTCTGTGCTTATTGAATCTTATCTCAGTGCAGAAACCCTGATGAAAGTATCTTCCTCACACTCAGATAGAAGTAACATACCTATAACCTCTAAAATTAACCATCACTAAAGAATAAAGTAACTTGAAGGGCAAGAACAAGGACTGGGTATGTTAGGACTTCTCCCACAAAAACGAAAGTAATACCTCCTACAAACTTCTTTAGCAGTCCTTCCAACCAACAGCCACAGCTGAACAGTGGTTGCTACATCTTTGTTTTTTAGAGATGTAGGCAAATGAAGGAAGGTACTTTAAGAAACCCTGGAGCAATTCTGCTACAAGAATAACAAAAAGAAGTAATAAGAAACGGGAAATCCTGAATCATCTCAGCATCCAATAAGGCAGGCACATAAAAGATCATTTCTCTTTAATATATGCAAAAAAAAGAGATGGGAAAAGGTTACATGAATTTGCTGCAGCTTACGCAAAAAGGCCAAGATGACCTGAGAAACAGATCTTTAACCAAACACTTGTCCATGCAGAGCCCTGCTAGAAGACATGTGCTCTGATTCAGCTGAGCACCATCACTTTCAGTCTGCTCCCATACCTGGCATGTGAAAGTGGCCAACTACCCCCTCCCAAGTCTCATCCAGAGAAGCACATCATAGAGCAAGGGTACTTAATTTTCCAAAACCTGGTCACTTCTCTCTCTCTTATCACTATAGAAATACTTCTTTTTTTGCAGGTTCTCCCAAGCACATGTTCACCTTTTCAAGAAATAAATCAATTTTAGGGTTTTTCTTCACAGGTGTGAACTTCCCATCAAAAGGCTCAAGATCTGTCCACCATAGCTGAGAATCTGACCCTTTACATTCAGCTCAATTGCCACAGAAAAGTCTGTCTCAAAGAGCTGCATAACAATGGCCTAAAGGCATCCTTAGCTTCTCCAAAGACCAGTTTTTGGTGATGGGTAGTCTTACTTAATTTTGTGAACTACAAAATATTTGCAAGCATAAACATCTGTTCTACCAGTTCTTTAAAGCTAATTCAGAGAAACAAAGGGAAAAAGAAATGTCAGAGAAAAACTTAAAGCCTCAAGGCCACCATCAGCCCAAGGATTTGTGGTTCTCCTGAGTGCATTTTTTTTTTTAGTGTCTCTGTTCAAGCTGGTACAAGAGATTGACTTCTTAAGGTTGATGATATTGATTTAATTCACAGCCCTATACTCATTTATCATGATTCTTTAATCAATACTCTAGCTACTTAAGATACTAGGAGTTTAGGTCCTTATTTATCTAGATGACATTTTGATAGCACCTATCTCCTTGGGAGCTCTTGTCTTTCAGGTCAGCACTTCATTTCACCTCATCTTCCCCAAGGTGTGTAAGCAGTGGGAAGACATTAATGTCACTTGTCCCAGTGTATGTTTAGGTGTGGCAACACCATGTTTTGGATTCTCAGCAGGTTTTTATCATCATAGAGGCACACAGGTCAGATGCGGAGCAGGTGAAGACTGACAGCTTTTCAGCAGAGCCACACTGATTTTCACCAGCCAGAGCTCTCTCCTTCACAATACACACTGGCCCCTTTTAAGACAAAAGGAACTGCCATAGATTAAACAAAATACAATCCCAAGTACATCAGCCCTCACTGTTTCATCTATTCACCCTATTCCTCCTGTAGCATTAAGCATCAGGAGAGTGTTTCCTGTCAGCCTATTCAATAACTGCTTCAGTTCTTCAGGATGAACCAGCTTGTTTGGAGCACTCACAGTTAATCACTAGGTCCTCTATAGCCCTGAAGTTATATCAAAATACATACTGGTAATGAGATTACTAAAAAACCATGTTCATGCATCTAAGCACAAGTTCAAGTTTCTGGGTTCAGTTATTGATTTTAAAACACTGATGTTCTTTGTTAGGATGGAAGATTTTTGCTTTCATTTCTAATGAAGGAATGAAAGCAAAATGAAGAGGAAAGGTTAGCTGATATTTGCCTTTAATTGCAAAAGCAGTGCACCTACACTGCAAAAGACTTGAACACTTCAGTAAAAGCAAACTAGGAAAATAAAGACAAATAAACTGTCTCAAGCTTGGAGGAGTCAGAGAGTTGTGCGTTACAGCCCCAGTTCCACTGTCCAGCACTGCATCTTCAGGTGTTGTGAAGTCAGGAAAGTTACTTCAGTTTCACTGCTGAACATCTGGTCCCCTGCAAATGGGCCTTGCATTCCAGTAGCCAAATTTCTTTCAGCCGTTGTGTTATGCAAACAAGGGGTAACGGGTTCAAACTTAAACAGGAGAGATTTAAATTGGATATAAGGAAGAAATTGTTTCTTGTTAGGGTGGTGAGGCACTGGAATGGGTTACCCAGAGAGGTTATGAGTGCTCCATCCCTGGCAGTATTCAAGGCCAAGTTAGACGAAGCCTTGGGTGGCATGGTTTAGTGTGAGGTGTCCCTGCTGATGGCAGGCAGTTGAAACTAGATGATCTTAAGGTCCTTTCCAACCCTAACTATTCTATCACACAGAATCATAGAAGTCTGAGCCTTGCAAGTGAACATGGCTGCATCAGGAAGCCCCTTAAAATTTGCTTGTTTCAAAATTGCATTCAATGTTTTACATCTCTCAACAAATATCCTTCAAGCTATTCCACAGCTAGGCCCAGCCTTACCAACTGCTACCTAAGGAATTCTCTCTGACTGGTTTCATGCAGACCAGTGTCAGCACTTCCTAGTCTTGGATCTTCTCCAAGACCAGTCAGCAACAGCACAGCTTACTCCCCAAAAAATAGGATCCAAAAACTTTCAAGACATGAAAAAAAAAAAAAAAATGCTGGAAGTTACTTTACCTCCAGAACCCCCCCTCTGCAGAGTCCAGAGCACTGTGTTTTCATGGCTCTATGAAAATTCACTTTATAAACTTATCCTATAGTTTACAGGAAGCCATTGCTCTACAAAAGAATCCCAAAGTTACTTTGATTGGAGACATGTCAAATAATTACAATTTACAAACGTAAACTCATGCACAAAGATAAAGATAAAGATGGTGGTGCTGCTGTCATACAGATCACTACTTCATTTTGGATGTAATTCTACCTGTTGCAGTGAAATTCCTCAGGAAGCATGGTGTTGTTGCAGTCTGGAGCAATGCGATCCCCTGCCTTTCTCCTGCTACTGACATATCTTCTGACTAGAGCATGGTTAATATCTGCATGGCTGCTACTGAGTTTTCAATGTATCATGACATTGGCTGCATGCCACACAAGGCTCACTCAGTGACAGTTCCACTGTCACTATGACACCTTCCTATCCCATAAACTTCTTGTTGAACCTCACTGTTAATTATAATCTCTTCTTACAGGAGTAAGAAAACTGGATTTATCCCCACCAAGGTCTGTGAAGTTACACTGGCACAGTACAGTCATGCTACATTCAATCCTCATGTAACTATGAACTTCAACTTGTATCTGAAAAATAAACCTCTTCTACTGTTTTAGAAGAAGTGGCAAAGATAGTTAATTCCCATTAACAGATTTTCCCTAAACTCACCATAACATTTAGATGAAGTCTACTGTACACAAGGTCTTCCCATCCACTTCCACCTTTAAGACAGGTTTATATAGGAGAGAAGTGGTGCTTGAACCTTCTGTTGAGCTTCTGTACACAGGGATGAATTTTGCCAGACTGTTTACCCAAAGCCGCTGCTTCCTAAATCAGTAGAACAACTACAGCTGCTCCCTGACACACAAAGAAATGTCATCTTTAAGAAGGTCTGCCACAGCTTGTATCTCAAAGGCAGAATAAGTAATGTGGGGTGACAGATGCTTTCATAGCTGTTTTTGCATTGTAGAACTTACATAGCACATACATAAATATATCTTCTACACATGCAAGAATGACTTTATTTACACATTTCCTTCTTGTCATATTTAATTCATACACACTCAGTCTGCTACATTCCAACTTGGACAAATCCTTGTTCACCAAACTATCTTCCTTCAGCACTGCAACATCCTAAGGGCACACAACTGAGAGAAGAAGGAAAGCTTATTAAGTGACGAGGTTGCAATGTTTATAAAAATTAAAATGTGTGCTGGGTGTTAGGGAAAGAATGAAAAAAAATAATTCAAGAGCTGCATTGAAGTATGCTGAATAATTTTAAAATATTAAATCACGGCCTTAATTACTATGTCTCTAATCTCATACAGTCACACTTCACTTTGAGGCAATTTGTGATTAAATAATAATACTTTAAGGCAAATAACAACACTTGGCACTTTTATAGTGCCTTTTGCCTAATTAGTTTGGGATTAGCTCCTTTGCATTGGGTATGGGGCTTTGAAGATATAAAGTGCTAAGTATCATTATGACCTGAGAATCTCAAAGCATTTTACCCATATGCATTAATTAAGCCTTAGAGTGCTCCTATGAGGTAGGTAGGTATTTCTGTATCCCTCTGTGTTTGGCAGGCCCAAATGGAGAGAGGATTGGCCACTGTATGCAAACTTGCAGACACATTCTGCAACAACTTAATTGCACAAGCTGCCTTCCTGGACTGGAGACTCTCCATTGCCCCTCAACCTTAAGTGTCCATATGGGCATCTTCACATTTCACTGTAAGGCTCTCGTATCAGAAAGCTCTACAGGGATGGCTGGGCATGCCCAGAACTGCTGGGAAATCAGATAATTACTTAGGAAAAGCCATAAAAATTCATTTCCATCTGAATGAACCCCAGTGATAAAGCTACCTTCACCTTCCTGGTCAAAGTCTTACAGACATAAGGAGTGAAACTGAAATATTCCAACAACTCAAATCCAGTTATTTATGTAGTGGAGTCAGACACAAAGTCTTGGTCCCCATTTCAGGTTATACGGCCCTCAGGCCTTCTCCAGGAACTTAAGTTTCTTTTCCTTTTTTTGTTTCCACCCTCCACCAGAACTCAGAGGCAGACTAAGGATAACAGGCTGTTACCAAAGCAAAGAAAGGAAACGTCTTTCTTTTTAGTTCATCCATTATGAAAACATAAATCAGCAATAAGGAGCTACAGAATCTTCATTTTATTTATAATTAATATTGTACCTGAAGCAGTCACCTGCAGAAGAAAGAGGTATGAAAGGATTTCAACTTACTTTGATAATTAAGGGTATTTAGTGTCCTTTAAACATAAAGTTTAAAAAAGAGGAAATCCACAATCTGCCTGAATGTTCTTAGTTCAACAAAGTCTTCGAGTTGACAGCTAATAATTAATTAACAATGAATGGTGTCTTTCAGACTGTCACCATGACTGACACTATCATCTTCTGAAAAGTGAAAGATTTGTTAATGTGGCAGACTACAGTCTGGGAAACATTAAAGCTTCACAATTCCCACTGCTTTCAGCTAAACGCCTGAAATGACAGGTGAGCTAGCTTGGAAAGTGGAGAAGGTGAAGAGAACAGCAGCAACCTCTGCTGGCAGAGGCACAGCTTGCCCTCTGAGCAGTGATTACCCTACAAACAGGCAGGAGAAATTAGAGATGGAAAAAGAAACGACTGACTCTGAAAATCCAAACTGTGGGAGGCTGGGAAGCATTAAGTGTCAGAGTGCTCGGTGCTGGTGGCTGGTCCTAGTTGAACCCAGCTGCAGGGCAGAGGTTGGGCTGGGTTGTGGGGTTGGGCAGACCCCACTGTAAGGGATGCTGTGATCACCCTTCACTCCGCCAGAATTCCTCCACTCAGCAGTGTGATTCCTAGTTTGTCCCAGCATATTCACCAAATAAATACAAATCAGCTGTCTAAGGCAGTAACTGGGAGCTGGTTTTCAATTATACACATTTGCTGATTTTTTTTTAATCCTATTTTTACAGATACTGCCAAACACTATGAAATAATGTGTTCTAACTTAAAATAACTGACCTAATTAAACAGAGATACTCTATTCTAGTAAATAGAGAGTCCTGTCTTCTCGCCCACTCAGTACTGCTACTGTCTACCACAGATCCAGCTTGTCATCAACCTTGACTCTCAGCTTTCCTTAAGCTGAAGTCTCAGTGATAGCAACTTCTGTGCCGATGAAACACCTGCACTGATGGATGCCCATCTCCTTGGTCTCACATCTGCAGGTCTGCCTTGACTCTGCGGCTGCAGAGCCCTTGTTCTACAACTGCCTCTATTAGCACAGTCTGCTTTTTCCAGCTCATTCCCACTTCACGTCTGTCAGCTTTTTCACAACTCAGTTGCATCAGGTGGTTAGTATACAGCAAAAACTTCTGCTTGCTTTCATCCCCCTCCTCACTGCTTTCCTTTCCTCTTCCATTAATAAGGACTCTCTTACTTTTTCACACTTCACAAGGACTCATTTTCCAAGCTTCCATCCCAGATCATCTTCATTTATACCACCACCACTTCAGCTCAGGAGAAAGCAGCTCCAGCAGAACTGTGGAGACCAGAATTACTTCTCCCATCAGTTTCTCTGGCATTCCCCTAGCTTTTCTGGTAAAAATAAATCCACCTCCATAATTCATTCTGCCTCCTATTCTTTATCCATTCAAGCTTTTGCCAACTTTATACCAAGAAAAAAGAAAAAGGACACAAGACTATTAGACATTTGCACATCTTACTCATCCTCCTGCCTTTTCCCTCCTCCTTTCCCACCAGACACAGAAATTATTCTGCTTCCGCTCCTTTAGTTCTCCAGGAATTATTCTCATCCTCATCCTATTTTCTCTGTGTCTTTGTACACCCAACATTACCATATTCAGTGGCTCCCTGCTCAGAAAGTCCCCACATTGACACTGCTCTCTTCTTGAAAAGTCAATCCATCCCTGCTTCAGTCCTCACATCCTCATTTTGCTGATTTTGTCTGAATAATGGTGTTCCCCCATCCCTTGTCCTGCGTCATGTGTGTCATATCCTCTCACACACACACATTTTTTTCACACAGGAACTGGTCAATCCTGCTGTCACATCATGGTCTCTCTGGCTTTCCTCTGGCTTTCCTAACGCAATCTTCCCTCAGTACCATTCCCCACCAAACCATGTTGCAAATACCTTTTTATTAGCTCATGTCTTGCTGTTTTCCCCCTTCCTCCTTGGGCTCTCTGTTCTCTATTATTTATGGATTGCTTGCCTTGAGTTTTGAGGCTGTTCATGATTTACTGACACATCCTGTTTCCTCTCATCTGCTCCCAAGATGTCAGTTCTTGCCTCCAATCACCAAACCTCTCCATTTGCTACTTTTAAAAATAAGGACTTTCCTGCTTTCTTTTCTTCCTCCTGTGTTTCCCCTCACACAGGAAACAACCTAAAAATTAATTCATTCTGTTTTTCAAAATAAATCTTCTTTCCATTAATGTCCACAAAGAAACGGACAAAAATGATCAGTTTTTGCTCGGATCTCTTCACCTAAAATACTGTTTCCTTACACTATTTACACTGCTGCTTACCAGGAATGGTCAAAATCCCAAAGTGGATCTTCTGGTTGCTATAGAAATATAAATACTAAATAACAAAAAGAAATTGGAACCAGAGTAGGCAAAGTACACACAATTTATACCATTTGTTTCTTGCAGGCAAAACTCCAGAGAGAACCTGCAAATAAACTAACAGCCCCACATCCCTAGCAAGCTTACATGCCAGTATTGATAATGGAGGATCCTCAAGCTCTATGCACTAGTTTACCAGCCTCCTTCAGGTGTTTTCTTTCTTATTTCAAAGTAAGAAACACAGGGGAGAGAAGGAGAATAGCATTACAGGACATCCCCCCTAAAATACGTTCTCTCTGAAGAGCAAACTTGGGGAACCATGCATTAAGTATGCTAAAAACACAGCAAGCTAACAGATGCACAGGAGTACAACTTGACTTCTGTGGGACTCCTGCAAGCACAGTCTGTTTAGTAAAGGCATTAATTAACAATTTTGCAAAGGACAATGAGATTATAACAATTATTCACTGCAGGCAGCCTGCTTTTAACTCCTCCAGTCTCCAACATTTGCTTTAGCCTGCATTCCAGATAAATATTTTATTCTGTGCAGGCAGAAGGTTCATTATACAAGTGACAAAGAGAAAGCATCAACTGCCGTACCCACAGATCCTAATGCACCTGGTTAATGTAGTTATAATATGTCACTGCAAACCATCCTGTCAGCATTTCGTAATTAAAAAAGAAAAGCCAGTGCAATAGTAAAGGCAAAGCATTTAACAAAGACAAATATCACATGTAAGATGATCTTTCAAAGCAAAAATAGACATTACCAAAATAAAGCCTTGATAACCTTGTCGTACATACTTCAGTACCCTTGAATGCTCTTTGGCCCAATAAAGTCCCCTTTTTCTCTCTACAGTAGCACTATTCAGATAAGTAACACTGACCAATCTACAGGGCTGCAACATTTCTCAAAGGACAAAAAGCATTTCTTCCCCATTGAGTCAGCAGGATATTTATTTCCTTGTAACAAAGAGTTTTCTGAACTGCTGAGAGATTTGTCAAAACTGAATCACAAGTGATACATTAAACAACCAGAGGGGAGAACTTATTATCAGGCATTAAAAGAGAAAGCTGCAAGTTTATAAATAAGAATAGGACTGTGTACTTGACTTTGTAAATTCTCAGTTAATGAGAAATCAAATATGAAAGGCAAACATTTAATCTAGAGTAAATTTAGTCATTTAAATCACAACCTCTCACAATCCTGCTGTCTTACACAGTAAAGGGCAGCTAGCAGGGCATAAACATGTGCTTGCTCAGTGCTCGGAATATGCTGCAGTTATTTAAATACGAGTTATCAAACCACCAGAAGGAGCTTTATATTAAGAAAATGCCAGCTCCCTCCATTGTAATCCAGCCCATAATAAAAGGCAAGCCACTGAACTGGCCTCGGCAGTTCCTGCAGCAAGACAGCACCTTACCTTTTCCAAGGACATGCCCTGCTCACAAGGCTGGAAAGTCTCATTGCCTTCCTCTGGCATGATGAGTCTTGGGTGGTTGGTTAATTGCAAATGCCCAGAAGGCCACAGCACACTTGGTGGACTAGTGTTTAATACTCGCTCAAGAAGAAGGAAAGGTGGGTTTACATTGCCATAGGCCAACCACCACATCAAGTCTGGATGTCCTACACCCCATGAAAGGAGAAAAGAGAAGGTAACTCCTGCTTCCTCCATTGGCATATCCATCAACTACCACATTTTAGAAAGGGACAACATGTTATGCCAAAGACTTCCTAGCTGCATATACTGATCTGACACCATGCCTTCTTGTTGCCACAACTCTAGAGAAATAGGATTAAGATTCGCTCATTCATGAGCTTTTCCCACCCACTAAACTAAGTACCTCCCTGCTCAGCCAGCCCTCTATCCAGAATCCACTGGGAGGCATTTAATGTTTCATTCACATCCTAAAGCCCCTGGGTGCAGTGGATTGCACCCCAGGAGCCAAGCATCTCAGCATGCCATGCTTGCTCTTCATTGGTGACCCTAATGTTTCTTACATACAACACAGAACTGGAAAAGGCCTCCTAGGTCACCAAGCTTACAAAATCATAGTACTGGAAGACACCCCAGAAGACCATTTAGTTCACCCTTCTATACATGGCAAAATCAACTGTAAATATGGCATTTGCTTTTAAAGATCTCCAGTGATGCAGACATCACAACTTCCCTGACAGTCTCTCTCCATCTTTTGCTTGTTTTCATTGAGGCTATCACTTCTGCTTTGTCTCCATGGACAAAAAGATATTTAATAAACCCCCATAGGAAGGTGATTCACACTTTGTCTTCATATTTGCTATTCTCCTAACTAATGATGTTAAAGAAATTCATCTTAAAGATAGCAAAGTGTCATGCATAGCGTAAAGAGAAAGATTAGCTGTAACTGAATTGTTTTGGTTCTTGAATTGAACAGTTTCTTTTATTCAACACTAGAAAGGGACTCACCCTCAGAATTTCAGCCTCTGTGGTTGAACCATGTCCTGGATTATAATGCACTAACACAATTATCCTGCAGGCAGTCAAATATAAGCTATCCTCTCTTTTCCTGTTCATCCGTCATGTACATCCGGGAGCACACATGGCATTCCTCTCTAATTTGGTATCCTCCAGCACAAGCAGTTCTTCATCCATTACTGCAATCAAGGCTGATGAGGGAAGACAAAGAGAAAAAACAGTACTGGAACTCAAGAACAATTAGTCTATGCTGAGAACACATATTGAATAAAAGGAGGAATATATTGGTCTTTATTGCAATCTGCCCATGGCTAGTACAGCTGAATGGTCCCTGCTACATGTATATTTTCAGTGTTTTATGACTTTAAGAAGAGCACTGATAAGAATGTACAGACAATTTCAACCCATGAAAGATTCATCTAATAAAATACTAGGCCATGGTAGATGGAAACATTTCCCTGATAGGCACTCCCTCTGTCCTAGGTGTTTTACTTGCTACAACAACATTTCCTGCAAAGAATGCCTGGGAGGGTGTTTTGGGGGCTGTTTTTTGGATTTGGGTTGTTTTCTTTTTAATCTAACATGCTTCCATGCAGCAGAAAGTTAATCTTTAATTGATAAATGCAAAAGCTTAGACAAACCACAAATGCACTATTCAGCATGTCAGAATTAAAAAGGAAGTTCTAGTTCTATCAGGTTTCCACACCACATACAGCTGCAACATAGGTTTGTATTATTAATCATTTGCAGTATTTGTGTCTTGGGTTGTAACAGATGGTGTTTGTGAGGCATGCAAAAGCTTCAGATAGCCAAATGGTACAGCAGTTGAGATAAGGAAAAAAAAAATCCTCAAAACAAAGTACCCATCCCTGCTGCGGAGGCTGGAATGTGAGCAGTGTTTAAATTACTTCTAGTCTCTACAAGCACAAACTCTTAACCCTAAATAGGACTAGATTCAATCTTTCGTATTTCATTACCCCAGTAAATCCACACAATACCAGCTAATAGACAACACAAGACAAACCACAAAAAAAGGGAAGTTGTGCTCCTGATACTTTGAGAGGCCTGAGCTCCGGATTACACCAGTACAATTCGGGTGTAGCTCACAGATGTTTTGGCAACATCTCAATTCTAATGGCAAAAAGTAGCACCCCATATGTTAGGGCACTTGAAAATTAAGTATGATGCACCATTAATTCAAAAGCGCATCTGCAGTATGTAGTAACCTGCCCTATAGCAGCCCAATAAGCTATAATTCCCAGTGCTGAGCTGTTGGCAGGTAATATTCAGGGGCCTTCTACAAGCATCCATCTCTGGGAAATTGTTTTCAGCAGTGAGCTTTTTTGCCTCCATGCTGATCTGGCTTAATAGACAAGGAATGGATGAAGGACACAATGAACATCTTCATACCAGAACTTAACTTTCTGACGTCTCAGGAGATCTCTCAACAATTTCATATGTTTAACAAAGAAAGATGCTGGAGCCCAGAGCACTTGCCAGGCCAGACTCCCTAGGCTTCTTTTGAGATGAAAGAATAGAGACAACAGAACTAATCCCTGCCAACTCTTTGTTGCATTCAAGTCAACAGTAGGTCTTTCTAATAGCATTCTCAAATCATGCAGTAATAAAATTATGACTGTTTGCCTGTTGCTTTTGGTTAAGTAATGACCATTAAGCAATATAGCATGGGTATTAGGTGGGGGAAAAAGACATATTTCATAACTAAGAACTGTAGCTGATTTTGTACTTTTTTTGGACAACAAAATAGCCTCCTTTTACATGGAAAACATAGGAACAAGATAAAGATTAGTTTTTCTTCATTCAATAAAAGAGAATGGCTCTAAAACAGAATTCAGAAGCAAGCATTTTTGTAAACAAGTCTTTTAGAAGATGCTCTGACCAGTGCTAGATACCATTACACAAAGCTGATTCACATCATACTGAACACAGCTGGGCTCACTTATTTCTCCATTTCTAGGGACTGCTAGCACTGAAAAACCAACCTGCATTGCTTTTAAAACTCATTCAACATACAGGCTTTAGATTCTCTCAATGCTGGTTAGTGGGCTTAATTTTATGGCAATATTCAAGCTACCTTTCATTTTAAAGCTGCCTAGTTTTGTTTAAAAGATGATAATGTTTAAGCACAATACCAGTCTGAACAGCCCTTACTAGAGGTTTACCTGACCTTGACATGCAGCAGCACAGACATTTATTACCAGTGATACCTGGATGATGTTTTTGATGTCTTGCTATCAAATTTGGAATCACTGAAGGGAAAAAGATTTTATATTACTATTCATTGAAGCAGGACTGATTCTGTGGAGGGTTGCTCAAGAACATCACCAAGGAATCTTGTTACTGCAGAACACAAAGCACAGAGAATTAATACAGCATTAAAATACAGAAAAATGTGCTTGACTGGGTCATTTCAGATAATGTACAGGCAGAAGTGGAAGACACCATTCACCAAGGATTTATATGAGCACTGAACAAAACGTAGGTGATCACATCTTTCTGTAGCAGCAAAACTATGGTCACCTGCCCAGATAATCAGCACTTGCCTTTCATCCTCAGCACATCAGGCTTACAAAGGAATCAGTAACCTGATGATTCTCCAAGTGCTTTCAAAGAGCCTGGTCCTGAAAGATGCAAGTGTTTTCTCAGGTCTTCTCTCATAGAAGCCAGAAGAGTTGAGATAAAACTCAGCACTGCACAAAGCAGGCACACGATGTGGCTCTAATTGCTTCTGCTGTATCATAAAATCATGAGAAAGCCAATGCAAGTAGGGAAAAAAAGGCTCAGCAGCATATATAGACCACAGAGAGACCTTCAAGAAACCCAGTAACTACTCCTAGTTGTACCAGAAACCCCATGGACAACCTCACAAAGGTCACCTTTTCTCTTCCCCAGGTCTTCAGTTTGTCTAAATATAAAATGATAACACCAACCATCAGCACTATTTTATTTTATTTTGTAAGCTGTCAGCATTATCACAGCACCTTACAAGGATTTACTTGTTTCCTCTCATTGCACAACACAGCCCTGGGCACGAAAAACAGAGGCACCCTCTGTCAGACACACAGAGAGACCAGTGCTCACGCTACTCCTGCAGCAAGCTTCATTGCAGGCATTTAATTGGCAATTCTCATATCTAGCTCCTTTCCAATCTTATTTGTTCCACAACAATCAGAATACTTCAGTGGTTGATGAGGCAACACTTCTGTCAGTCATGTCCTCTACTGCTACTTTCAATGACCAAGTGAGCACATCAAATTTGGGCTGAAAAATGTGCTTGTGGAGCTGAATCTGGAACCAACCTTCAGCATAGGAACACAGCAGATATTGAACTTGAGGTTGTTGGCACTAAAAGTAGAAGATCTGAAGGCATTCCCATGTGGCAGCCATCTTGCAGCAGACCCATCAGCATCTTAGATGTAGCAGCCATTGGAGGTGTAAAAATCACATGCTACAGTAACGTAAGCTACATTTTTAGTATTATTAGGCAAAATCCCAGGTCACTTGATTTCTATTACTGGCTAAAGAAAGAAACAGTTTCTCAAAGAGGCAATCAGTCTTGCTAAAGTGCATGAGCATAAACAGAATCAGAGCTGCAGAAACTCACTTTACATTTTATGTAAAAATAGAAAAAGTAATATATGCAATAGAGCCATTAAAATGCATGTGCATTTGTGTGCAAGTTCTCTTTCTTCTCTTCCTTTCCTTCCCAGCTTGATAACTATATTGTTGATAGGAATAAAATATCAGCCTTTACTTGTACACATACCCAAGATCTTGTAAGTCATTACAACGTGTTTTTGAGATTTGCCACTTCACTGCTCTATAAAAAGCTTCCTGAAAAAGTATTAACAGATGGCCTCTTACTCTCTGAGACTGTTCGCAATACACCAGATGGCAACCTGAAAGAGAAAATCCAACTTACATTTTCAAAACTGAAAGAAATGTGACAATATCCTCACAATAAATATACAGTATGAAGGTAGCAATAAATGATCCGTTTGAAGCAAACAGGCTTTCTTTATTTAAGCAGCAAATCCAGCCCTCATTTTATAACATATTGCAGAATGCTTCATAACTAATGCTGGAAGTAATTTCTGATGCAAGCAGAAAGTTTGCTTTAAATGAGCAACAGATTTACGAGAGGCAAGGTTATTTGAAAGAGTGAAAAAATGGGCCAATAGCCATGGGGGTTAAGACTTTGTATTCTGGATCCCTGGTATCTGGTTTGTGTCTGGGAACTAGTCAGTAGGTTGCAGTGGTTTTGCTATTAAATGTTAGAAGTATTAAATGAAACTCGCCAGTCAGGCTCTTGTTAGTGGAAGGTAATGACTGTTCCATACACTTATGGCTTTCAAGCTTTCCAATTCACCTGCTAGACAGCAGTTCAGCTCAATGTAATCAAGCATTCTCAGTCTCCCCAGCTGCTCTTTGGGACTGGGACTATCACTTTGATGAATCAGGATATCCTTCAGATAGAAGGAGTAGCTCCCACCCAACAACAAGTCCCACCAAAGCACAAGGACCACTGATGGGGTTAGGGATGTCTTCCAGCACACATCAGGAAACCTAAAAAGAGGTCTTTGTACCTGCACAGTACCAGCATGATGGGGGTTCTTTCTTGGATAATGCTTTGAGGCATCTCTGAAATTTCAGTAACATTCATCTAAGTTGTGATCCTGTTCCTAATGGCAAAACCTCAAGGGATTCTGAAGAGATTAAAACAGTTCTTACACAGAGGACAGGTAACTTTGCAACCATCTCACACCAAGGATCAGTGTAATTGCTCCTAGCAAGTTCACCTTTCACATGCAGGAAAGGTTCACCTGGAAAGCTCAGTGATTTCTTCCTCCAAAGTGGTACGTAGAGACTGGCAGTGGAAACACAAATGCCTACACCTGCCTTCATGGAAATAGGGTTCTCTGTTGTGCCATCAGGTTTTAAGCAGAATTCCCTATTGAAGTCAATATGCCATAGCACAAAATTGCCTGTAGGAAAAACTACAAAATTACAAATTAAGACAGCTGTTCTAGCATTGCCTGTAAAAGGAAATTATTTCTATAAAGCTGCTATTTATTATTAATAATATAAAATACTGATGATACCAGATGTGTGAAAATTGTCACAGAGAGTTTCCACTCTTTGCTTTCTCATTGGCAATAAGCCCATTTCCACATGCTATAAACAATAACAAAGATAACTCTGGAGATGAGGCAAAGTTAAGACTAAAGCTGTGCTTCTTGTGCAAGTGTACTGACATGTAGCTAAAAGACCTTTTTTGATAGTCCAGGACAGTAAATGTATCAGTAGATTGGAGAGTTTCAGGGAACAGAAGAAGGAATCTGCGAAGTTCCAGCCCTCTAAAGTCAACTGCAACATGCTTACAGACTTTACCCAGAGCTGGAGCAGCCATTCACCCTAAACAATGGATTAGTTGCTTCTTAATATTGCACAGCTTTACCATTTTCTGATTAGACTATAGATCCGTAATGGTAAAATCTACACGGTACAAAAAATTCAGAACACAGAATAAAGCAACATCCCAAAGTGAATATTACTAATGTGTTTTCAGTTGTTCAAATCACCAGCACGATGCTTAAGTAGCAGTGTTTAAATAGTCTTTTGTATCTGACAACAAAAGTCAGCGTGTTAGGATCTTGAGATTGCCGAATGTGGAAAGTGATAGTATCAAATCCCCAACACCACTCCCCCACTCTTCCGGTTTATTACTCCTTAAACTGCTGTTCATGATACGAGCTCACCACATCCAGTTCCCACCTGGTGCTCATCACCTTCTGGAGTCAGGCCAGACTAACACCTTCACCCCTTGCAACAACACTCTAATGCACATCCCCTAATTGCAAACTACTTCCATACAACTAACACACTCCTTACAAAACCCTGTGTAAGGTTCAGATACATTGCTAGGAAAGGGAATGTTAATTGCATTGATTTCATCTGTTGTCTTCACATCGGTGCTAAAGCAGGAACCGTGACTTAGGTCACACGCTCCCTCCTGCTCTGGCACTCTAATTTCTTGGTGATCTAAATCAACAGGAAGAAAATAAAAAAAAAAAGCCCAACTAAAAAAAAACCCAAAATATAAAACACCCGGGCAGTTTTTTGGGATATCAAGCTGAACCAGCTCCCAGGGAATCAGACAGGCACCAACAGAAAGGCGAGTGCAGAGCCAGCCAGCTGTGAACACAGCAGGGTGGTGGGACCACCTCTGCACTTGGCAGTCAGCTCAACCACAGCAGGGGGAAGGCTTTGTACTGTGGTGTCTAGCACTGAGAATGGGAGATACAAAACACTGAACATTTTCTAGTAAAAGCCTCACGCAGCACCACTTAAACTAGAAATCTACCTTTGCCATTTGAGTGAAACAATGCAAATCTACTAATCCCAGTGGCTTTCACACAGTCACACCAGCAGAGAACTTGATTTACTTTATGAAAGAGGCTATAAAAATCCCTGAGTTTTCATTACATTTAGTTTCCACTATTCATTCAATGATAAAATGCATGAAAACCCTCATTATTATCCCACAAGCTTGGTTTTCTGTGTTAAAACTGATTGAATGACAGGGGATAACAGATGATGACAGCCTGTCACCATTCCCTTCTGAAGCTGGCAGACTAGAGTGGAGTGCTTTGCCAATGTACAAGCTCAAGAAACAGAGATGCCAGACCCTAAGAGATGACTGCACTGGCTTTTGAAAGCAGTTACATATACATTGTTCAGTCTCCAATCAGGGACTGATGCCTATGAAGAGATTTTTGCCTTGCTGGTGCGAAAAAGGGAGGTGCTGGTATCACACCAAATGGGCCAGGATTACTAATCACAAGGTAGTAAGGTAGTAATCATGCAGGTGCAAGCTTGCCATGAGTTGAGCTGCTGTGCAGCCTGAAGACTGACTGGAGAACTGAAGGACACTACTTTTCAGCTTGATCCCAGTTCCAAATGTAACTACTGCTAATAGTATCATTACAAAACTGAACAATAATATCATTACAAAACTGAACAACTCTCAAACTCATCTCCAATGTCTTGGCCATAACACTTCCAATGCATAATAATTTCTAAAAACCAGCCACTTTAACGCATTTTGCCACTCAAATACAAGAGATCTCCTGTGTTTGCAGGTCACAACAGGAGCTCCACTGGCCCAGTTTTAGATCTTTAAGTTTTCAGTTTTTTTCTTGACTTGACTTTGTATTCCCCCCATACATGTTTCCTATGAACTTGTCAGGACAAATTGTAACCAACTTGCACTGCAAACATACATATCTCAGTGACTTTGGTTTATTCTTCCTTATGTTTCTTCTGAATTTAAAGAGGGGAATAAATAAAGAAAAAAACAAACAAACAAACAAGTGCACTGAGCTTGGTGGAGTCTTTGGTGTCGTCTTTGGTATCTGGACCAATGGCAGACCTGTCTCTCTTCGTTGCTATTACAGGGAGAAAAGCTTGCATCTCTTATCTTGATATTACTCATCAGAATTACAGCATTCACTGTAATTGCTGCTAATATTTTACATTTTAGAAATACTAAGTCTGGTTCCACTCTTACACATGCAAGCTACACGGTGATTTATGCCAGAGTTAGTAAAAGTGGTGTGTGGGGAGAAAACAAGACTTGTGTTAAGACAACTATAGAAATGCCTTGGGCTAGGTTTTTTTATGCAGGGGATAAAAATCAACTTGGCTGAGGCAAGAATGCTGTGAAACAGCAATTTCTCCTTCATAAAGAGTTAAAGCACAGCTCTTAGGAGTGCAGCATTCAAATAAGAATCAGCATTCTAGCTAGAGACAAATGCACTAATCACAGTCATGAACACAACTGAACTAAATGTCTCAGCAAAACCACTCAGTAGTGGTGTTAGTCATGATAAAGGAAATGAGTATTTTCGGGATAGGGGACACTCAAAGAATACAAACAGAATCCTTTGTGCTTGCTTTTATGAAGGAATGATTCAGAGCATGTATTTGAACAACTTGCTACTAAAATAGCAGTTCAGTTCAAGACATCCTTTAAAGAAATACGTCTGGAAGAGAAAGAGCTGCTTCATAAATTGTTTTTCAATTGTCCAGATGACCAATTCCTCTATCACTGAGCAGGAACAGTTTAGCAGGGAAAAAAAAAAAAAAAAAAAAAAAAAATAATTAAAAAAAAAAAAAAGGTTTTTTAAAAAAAAATAAAAAAAAAAAAAAAAA
>NDXB01020703.1:49753-65197 GCA_002631895.1 Agapornis roseicollis
AAAAAAAAAAAAAAAAAGGAATTATTACAGGAGCAAAAAGGGTTATTTTAAAGTAAATTGAAATAGCAACAACAGAAATCTCTATTTTACCTTTAAGCATTCCAAAGTTACCCTTTATTAAAAAGTGACTGATCTGTTCTGTACTCTATGAAGTTGTAAGGACATGAAAAATGAATGAAGTTATAAGGACATGAAAAATAGGACTTTGAGCCTCTTTGTAAAGTAATCTATTGTAACCACATCTCCTTCACACACCGATCTTTTCTTCTAAGCACATTAGCTAGTGCTGTGGGAAGAAAATACCAATGCAACAGAAGAATTTATATAAAGATTTAGCAGTAAAAGCTTCTAGAAATGGGATTTTTTTTCTAAACTACATATCACATGAAAGTGTGCACCCTCCTATGTAAGAACAAATAATACTGAAAGGGTGAAAATTTTTCTTATTGTTTAAAATTTGGAAGCACTACTTCCTACATAATTCTAATACATAAAATAGACAACAGAAGCATCCCACTACTCTGGTCACAAATCTCAGTGACTTACAGCTGCTGCTGGTTAACCATATCACAAATCTTCATTTCAAATGCAAAATAAAATGTCTAGTGGTAGCCAGTATTCCAGAGCTTGTAATTTTCTCTCGTGTTCTTTGATGTGTTGCTGACCTCTAGTCGAGGAGCTCTGGAATTACAGGGTAAAGCTGCTCCCACATACACAGATGACATCTGAACTATTCCAAAATCCTAACAAAGAAGGGAAGAACTGGAGGAATTTTGCCTCTTTTAGCTGTGGTCACAAACAGGCAGCAATGCAAAGTGCAGGCAGATGGAAGGTTTACATGAGGTTTGCGTGCAAGACTTGATGTAGGAACAACATGCTTTTGTATTTCCTCAGTTTTAGTTTTAATGTCTTGTGACTCATTTAAGCTTCTCAAAGAAAGTGAAATGGTATTGATCAGAAATCAAGGATGCAAGAAACTCTGAGAAATTCAGACCTGGCTGCTGTTTCAAACTAAAATACAAGAGGGAGAGAACGGAAAGTGACAAGAGAAATGTGGAAGCCTTATGGAGCCTAATGAGGATAGAAGTTTCATCCTGTGCTACCAAAACCTTACCACATAAACCCAATATGTTACTGAAAAGTGAACAACTTACCTTAAGATAGAGAAACAAAATATTTCTTCTCTATCACAAATGACATCTTACTAATTCTCAGCTACCCACACAGGTGGGCTTCTTCAGCCCACTGGCCTTCTCTAGTAGCACCCACTCTGGGTTGCAAGTGCCAGTCTTCTGGCACTGGTTCCAATAAAGCATTTTAAACACATACTTTAACTAACACACTCAAGTGTGTTTCTGAATAGGAATATATTGAAGTGCAGTGCTTAGTGCTTTACTAGGTTATGGCCTATCTGTATTCAATAAAAGTAAATGAACCTACCTAAATAAAGGTAACACCTGCTTCTTTCAGAAAGTGAATATTAAAAGAATCCTTGCTTGCAAAGGTGGTGAAAAATTCTGATCTCATTTGCATGGGTTTACATCAGAAAAAAATATTGCTTTAACAGAGCAACATGGAACAAATATAGGATATTTGAGGTGTTTCCACCAAGTATTGTCTTGGAAAAGAGTAACTGCAGGCAAGAGGAACAGTTACAGACAAAATAACCCTCAAAAAAAATGAGGGTTTTCAAATTCTTAAAATATTAAGATTCATTTAAAGCAAAGCCATCCCTGCTTCCCTGTCTAGAATGCTGTACCTCCAAAATAAATAGCTTTAATCTGTGTTAATCTCATTTCAGCAAAGAAAAGCTAAAACTGGCAGCAAGAAAATGATTATACTATCAACTTCAATAAACCAATCTATTTGTTTTTAACTTCCTTGACCTTGATTTTGTTTAGTAAAACAAGGTATCCAAGTTTTCCAGCAGAGCAGATAAAGGAAGAAGATGAGTATCCCACAGCTGCATGTAATGAGGGCTCCCTAAGTAATGGATCACATCCTTCTTGCTGTGAAATATTTGAGATGGCTCAAGTAAACAGAATCATTTCCTCCAGCACAAGATCAAACTCACTTTGGAAACAGGAAAACGTGGGAAGTATTAGGCTAGGCTGCAGGTTCAATCAAGGACAGATATGACTCAGTTCATACCTGCCAAGATTTGTCTTCTAGGAATTACATCCTAATTCTATTACCAGGAAAATATTTCAGAAAAGGCTCTGTTCTGCAAAGCTGGAATAGCAGACACACAGATCAAACCAAACTTTTTCCAGACATGTGATTAATACTTGCCCTTTTATTAGGCAATTTGTTGGGAGAAAAAGCCTTGCTTAAATTCACTGCAGCCCTCTGGCTGGGAGCAGCATTTCTTCGGTCTGCAGGGGCTGTGTGCTGGCTTTCCAGGAAGGAGGAGAGGAAGGAGTGTCCTTCTGACAGCAGCACCGGGGTGAGCCAGAGAGGCAGCAGAGCAAGTGTTGACTGTGGGGTCTAAAAGGGGAAAGGGAAGAAAAAGCTCCTGGTCAGAGAAGAATTATCACTAGTATTTTCCAGTTGGGAACCTGGTATTTTGTGATAGTGTCTCCTCAACTCAGAATATTTTGTGTTACCTCTAGACCGCATTCAGAAAGCTTCAGAAAAGCAAAACCAGCCTTGGGTTAGAAACACCAGATAAGGAATCCCTGCCCATTTAGATCCGGGCCTGCTCATAATTCTTGTCTGACCTTGAGTAAAGATTTCCACTCTCCAGTCTGGAGTCCCCTACCTGCAAAAGGGCAGTGATCTTCCCTGGCTGCCCTTCTCTCTCCTTTAGCCTGAGAGTTGGGACACAGTTTAAAGCACTGCAAACACAAACAGCCTAAAAACCCAGCTCCAGCCTTCAAAACTGTGCTAATAGGAATAATTATTTATGCAGTCAGATTAGAATTGGCAATTTTAATACCATAAGAAGCTGCATGGATCAGGAATTTTCCATCACTTTCTTCTTGCCAGTATTTTTAACTTTTCCCACAAAACAAAACTACAAAAAAAATCTGGTTTAAAAACCTGAATTGACACTTGTCAAAGGAATTGGCTCATTTCACAAAGGTGAACACTTTCCTTTTGATGTCAAAATTTTTTGTTTTGACTTTATTATTTTCACAAAGTAATTGCATACTCACTTGTTAGAACTTCCTTTTATATTATGTCAAAATTATGCAACATAATAAAAATTGAAATAAACTTGCAGCGAAAGTCCCTGATCCTATCAAAGCAAAACTTTTCAATGTAACTGCAGTATCTCTACATAACACAGTTCCATTTAATCAAATAAACATTTTCCTGACAAAAAAAGGCTGCAGTCAGATGATACTCAGCCAACTCTCATAATCTCTACAGAAGATGCATCAGCAAGACTTCGGTCATAAGAATTGCAGCTGCACTTGCAGCCCAACATAGCCCTGAAGCACTACCAGACACTGACTTCATTTGCAGCCACTTTACCCAGCAGCTTCAATGGGCTGGCCAAGAGGAATCCAGCCCAGAGGTCTGGCCAACAAAGCATGTTCAAACAAGGAATATGCAACCTATAGGTGACTGTTCTTCAGTTACACAGGAAGCAGCAAACCAGCAAGCTTCAACTCAAGTAAATAACATACCAGAAATTAAATATTTTGATCTTACTATGGCATCGAGACCAAAAGAGGAAGGATTTTGAATACCAGGATAATGCCAAATGGAGTATAGCTGGGACAAAATCACAACACACTGTCCAGACATAGATTTTCAAAAGTTCTTCAGAGGTAAATTCTAAGGACTTGTGAAGTCAATCATAACACATACAAAATGTACAGATTTTATATCTAAGACAGAAATAAATTAGAGCAGAAGCAGGAAGATCCAAGCACCCCTAGATGTCTGCACTGCCTAAAACCAGAGATACAAAATATTTCCCTTTCCAGTCTTGTTCTCCTTAGATTTTTATTCTTACCATCTTCTTCCTGGATCCTAATCTTTCAGACCATGACTTTATATCCAATTTCACTATTCATTACACCTTACTGTTCCTTCCCTTTCTGCTGCTTCAGCCTATTATGCCCATTCTGTCCCCAGCAGCACCTACAGAATTATCAGACTTTACCATTTCTTCTTGGCTACTCACAGCTACTTTATAGTTGTGGCCTATCACAAACTGCTGGATAAAAAAGCTGTTGTTCTACTCAGCACCCATCCAAGTGTCAAAGATACAGGGCAAAAGGCTCTTTTTGCTGCTTCATATGGCTGATATTGATATTAGTAGTCTATCTTCTTTCCTAAGCAGAACTCCCAGAGACTTTAAAAGGAGATCTGTACATGTAGGCAGAGAAGAACAGTGGAGTCAAGATCCACCCATGCATGTTAGAATATGGCTTTCATTAGCTAGGAAGTCAAACACAGAAGCATAAAAAGCTTTGACACAGTCATCTTCACTTGCCTGGGAATTTCTGATGTGAAGAGCAAGATGGTCTAAGCCTAGAAAACCATAAAGTGCTGGAGAACCTAGTTACCAAGAGAGTAATTTACATTCTTTATGTAGTGTTTCACATTTGAATGCTAAGTAACCACTAGAGGGGAAAGGAAAAATAAATAAATTCCACTTTCAACAAAAGATCTCAGCTGCAACCACAAGGCACTTCCCAAATCTAGTCTGAGACTCCCTCCGTCCTAGAGGTCTGAAAAGTAAACTGAGCACAGTGCCCTGCAAAAGCTGGGTCTTGACCATGATGCTATAGCCGTTTGCCCATGGTGATATTGCTGCCTATGAGAGAAAATATACATTAGCATCGAGAATTAAGAAACATCCCCAGTAGAAGCATTGTGTCTATATGCCATCCTTCATGCTGTGGAACGCTCGTTCCAGCAGGTGACTCCACTTGACCAATGTAGTACAGCAGCAAGTTACATACATAATTAACATAAAGCAGTGATTAATCAGGTAACACCTCACCAATAGCTGGGATACTTGGCTGCCTTTGCCTGTCTCACCATACAAAACCATCTACAACTCACACAGACAGCGATTAGCTCAAAACACACCCTATTTCCCCCAGCAAGCGGAGAGCAGAGCCCAAAGGGGGGATTCCAATCTGTTGCACAGCACAATGTGGAGCTGCAGCACTTCAGTGTGCACAGCATGCCTAAAATTAGACCCAAATCTTCCCTTTGCTAATAGTATGCTGTAAACAATTGAGTGTTACAAAGAACACCCACATACACAGCCATCTCCAGGGTTTAGATTCCTATTGCTTCTGCTTTGTACAGAAGCGTATTTTTTTTTTTTACTTTGCTTTAAAAACTTTGATTTTATGATGTTGTAAATCTATGTGCTAGGAACAATGTCATGAGTTATAACTGAATGATGTAGAGCTGTTCAGGGACCAAAATTTTAATTCCTCTGCTTAATCACTCCTGTACATTAGCTTATTAAGAGAGGCCTGTTTATTGACTCTGCTTTGTGCCAAGTGCTTACAACAGCTACTCCAGGGTCCCAGTGGAATCCCTCCATACACGTACCACAAGTAACAATTCCTGCTGATGCAGCAGGATGCTGTTCTTCCAGCTGTTCTGGTGCCATCCTGAGAAACAGGGTCAGCACTGGCAACTCATTTGTTTCCTGATGCTTGGCTTGCATCCTCTTCCCTCTAGAGAGAGCCCTGTTCACAAGGGCACTTTACTTTCACTGCTCCTGTTAAGCTGTTCTCCAGTGGAGGCCACAGTGGCCTAACAAAGCCCAACGCTCAGGCTCTCCAGGAGAAGCAGTGTTTTGGTTGGTTTGAGAAAACGTGCCTTCTCCCTTTGTGTCCACTGGCTTTCATTTCGCTCAACTTATTCCATATCAAAACTCACTCCCATAGCATTTGCAAAAGCAAAGCTTTTTTTACTGCTATGCTTCACCTATCCTCAAAACCATTATGCCTCAAGTGAGCAGTAGGCAGAAGGGAACATCTCACTGAGAGGACAGCAGACCCACTCAGTGACTTGTGCCCTTGCCCTGAGCACATGGAAACCAGTCTTGATTTACTGGCTGTCAGAGACAATTCTGTTTTGTGCCTCCCCAAAAGATTACTGGATTTTGATTAAGAAAGGTCAAGGGCAGCTTTTCCCTTCCAATATAAAGAGAATGACTCGAGGAAAAAAAATACTCATCACCTAGCACCAGGACTTTTATCCGCACATGAACAATTAATTTGCCTGAAGAGATGGGAGGCTTAGGGCAGGCCATGCACAGGAATGTTTTCATGCAAATAAATTCCTAAATAATTTATCTACATGCTGTAATTTTAACCCACCTCCCCCCAAAACATTAGGATTTTTTTAAAGGTGCTTAAGCAGGCAAACAAAATGTCTTGGCTCAGGTATCCAAATCTAAGATAATACCCATTTTCCAGATCAATGTTAAATGCACACTACATTGCTGCCCTAGCATATCAATGATTTAGATTAATCCTTAATGCTTCAATACATCCCCCTAAATGATTTTCCCAATATTTAATTTTCCTTTGAGGGAAAGTGTGCCAGATATAATTAGCTCTAGCTGCAGAATCCAAATCTTTGCCTGGCACCATTCTCAATGTAACACACCTTCAACCAGTGTGAAAGTGGTATTGCTACACTGAACCTGCTACATGTAACGGCAGTATTTCACACTGAGGATCCAAGAACACATGCATAAGTGAGAGAAAAATACATTTCATCAAGAATAATAATGCTGTAGAACTACAGAGCATCCTGGGCTACATGAAACAAATGACAAGTTCATAAGAAATATATTTGTCTAATTGAGTTTATGGCACTACGTAACTGCTGTCTTCTAACAGAGGATCAGATTCATAGTGGGTATCTCTACATTAATTAGGAATAAGATTGTCACATGGATTTTAATGAAATAAAGTTATGTCTGTGGCTTCTCTAGAATATTAAAGTCAATTTATCTGAGGAAGACAAGTAATGGCTGGCTTTTTTTTTTATGTGGGAATTGCAGCAATTCATTGAGGAGGTATCAGGAGTTAGGATTGCCTGAACAAGCTCTTACCTGTTAAGGTACAAATTGTGAAAGTCTTGATTACCAAGATGGAATTGCAGAAATCCAGCAGTCTGACAGAACACAACACAAATTACCACCATCACACTAAAGCACAGTGTATCTTGTGACTGTGAGCATGAGGTACAGGTAAAACTTACATAAAAGACTCAGCAAAAACATTTTTCTCAGATACAAGCTCCCAGACACACTTGCCCTAATGCATTCAGCCATATGGGAACTACATAGTAACATAGCTTGGGACAGTTAATGCTCCACACCTTGTGTTGCTAAATGCCACACAAAAAACTAAATGGCAGACCTTTAGCTACCTTAGTCCAAATCCAAGACCACCAAGCCCCACTTGGCACCTAAGAATGTGAGCATCCAAGTTCCTATGGACATGACAAACCTCATGTTCTCTGAACAGTTTACCAGCTATATCAACCAGCAAGCTGTATCATCTCTTTCCATCTATGAGGCCTCACTGAACCAAACCTCATGAAAAACAACAGAAGAGCACAGTGGTATTACCTTAACCCCTCAGTCTTATTCAGCATTTCAGTGTTGAAGCCACTCATTTCATACACATTAATTAAAAATTCAGATCCCCACCTGTATAAGCATGAGTCTCCAAATTAAAGCTTTTACCTACAATGATTAAACTTTGAATGAAACATATGAAGCTTCTCTTTTAACTGTAGTGAGAGGTAAGGCTGATGGCAGAAGACACCTCAGTCCTTCGCCACTATAAAATTTCTCCTCGGCCACTCCAGCCCCAAGGTGGACATTTCAATGGACAGGACCTGTTTACTGGCACACAGTTTCTTCACAGCCTTTCAAACACAGAAGGTTCTCCTTTTCCAACTTTCACACACAGAAGTAACTACAGAGCAAAGACCACAGAGAAGTTTCACAGTATGGGCCTAGATACCCTGTGTGACTTTTTCAGAAGTGTTAAGAGCTTGTCTTTGAAGTAGTCAGAGTGAACTTCTGCAGTTGTATTTTCAATGTAATAAAGGCTGTAACAAAAGAGAGCCAATAGCTAGTGTTTTCAGGATTTTAATTCAATCCAAGTGTTTTCTGTACAACAGAAAGGGTTTATACAAAAAAAAAAAAAGAAGTGTTACTTCAGCTGCAAGAAGTTTCCGAACTAGTGCTTCAGGAAGCCAAGAATTTTTTTTAAAAAACAAGCATGTGAGGTATTGTTATAGATGTTATAATCCTGGTTTGGATCAGTCTCCACCATGTACAGCTCTCCTGCATGCACATCCTCAAAGTCAGCACTGAAGTTGTTAGGATTAAACCGAACCCATACAGTATACCTGTAGTTAACTGTACGCATGGAATAGCCCATGATTCTAATGTCTTTCAGCTTTGGCTTGTCAGAGTTCCACTGAGGAGTGTCTGCAGGCCGGGGATATTGGCTGAAAGCAACAGTTTCTTCATTAAGACACCTGAAAGTGTCATCACACCCATCCTTCTCTTCCTTTACCTTTTCTTCAAAAGCATTAAAATACCGGACAATGCTTGACCCCTCAGTGCACAGTGCAACATGAAATGAAGTCTCAGGGCACACAGGAGGAACTTGCAGGCCAGTCAGTTCAGCAAGTGTTGAAAACAGGGACACAAGCTCAACTACTTTTTTGCTTTGCCCTAGAGGAAACAGAAAAATACAAGTTATGAAAAAAGGTAAGTTTGACAGATATACGCAGAACATTCTAGAAATTCTGATTATTCTAATTCTGATAATTAAATTGGTGTTTTATTAGAAGCACTTTGTACTAGATTTATGGGGTAACAAAGAGAAGGCAATCAAAAAGTGGCAGTTAGCTCTGGAGATGCTAGTCTAGGCATTTATGATGTATGTTTAGAGAAAAGTTTTGCACTTGTTTCTCAAATGTGCAGCCTTCAAGACAATAACATTCTTTACTTAGAAAGAACTCTTCAGCAAGACATCGCAAATTCCAGTGTCATGAAGTTTAACACAGAGTGCCTCCATCAAAAGTTTCCAATGCCACCATTTTAAGTATAGAAGCTACAAAGAGAACATTTACTAATCACTGTTGGAAAGACAGCAGCCACCACCACAAAAGGTAGGTCAAGTACCCTTTTAGGCATCTACTCTACACAAAAATACATTGCTTGCTGTGTTAATGCAGACATCTAACTGTTTCCACTAAAGCAGATCTAACCAAAGCAAAAGTCTGTGTCCCAGGATGCCTGTACTGACAGTGACTCAATCTGCCTGTAGGCAATGCATCGTTACCTCACAACCTCTCCTTTACACATACCCACTGCAAACAAAAAATAAATGCTGGAAATACTACCTTGTGGCATGAAGCCTAAAATATGGCTAAAAGGGTCAAGGTAGGGAAACACCCTCTCTCCTCGATTAACAGGGGACGTTGTCATTCCTGGTACATAAAACATCAGCGGCACACGGGTAGCAACATCAAAATTGCTGTATTTTGCCCATTCACCATGCTCTCCCAGAGACCATCCTAGGTGACAAAGAATACAATTTAGAGATATTGGGTTGTAATCTACTAGTCATTTTTCACTCTAAATTAACTCCGGCTGTTGAGGGCACTAATCTGTTCTCAAGGTGATATTAAAAGGCAAATAACAATCTGTATTTAAATACAACAAGGTTTATCACTAATGTGAAAACTAATTCAACAGCCACCTAAATCTTACAACTTGTTACTTTTTTTTATTAATGAATTACACCTTTCCTTATTTACCCAACTCTAAATTAACATGAGGAAATCAGCATTAAAACAACAGGAAAGAGGAGCAGGGGTGTGTCACAGTGCCTGCAAGAGTCTCCAGATCAATTCCAGAAGGCCCTCAAATTTAAGTTCTGGGCAGCTGCCAGCTCTCAAATGCTCCTGTTAACACTGGAACTGAACACCCCTCAGAGCTAAGGCTGCTGTCTATGCCAGACTGCCATATCATGATGCTACCCCTAAAGAAGCAACAGAGATCAAATCTCTTTCAAATCTCCTCTTCCTCTTGTAAGAAATGCCAATGTGACTTCCTTCCAAGCAGATTTATTGCCAACTTCACTCTGGGGAAGACAAAGGAGCTCTATGACAGCTGTTAACACGTTGTATTTTTGGACCACTTCACCAGCCAAGGTACTGGAAACACCAACTGTTTACAGTTATCCACAGCAAGGAAGAGGAATTCAGCTTACAACAGAAAATCCAAGTGACAAGTCGGAAGGAGGACCTAGAGTCACTTTAGTACCTGTTGTTCTACAACTCAAAGTCTTGTTTATATACACATGATCAGAGAAATCAACCCAAATTAACTAAGTATGTGATTCTTAATTGATATAGTTAAGCCATATCCTAACAGTTTAAAGTCAAGCCATCCCCCATTAGAGGTAAGCATGAGGGGTGAGGTATTTTAATGAATACTAGAGTAGTGAAACAAACATCAAATGCTTGAGGTACCTGTCCCATGATTCAGATTTATTTTTTTCACCAACAAGTGTGCAAACCCACAATTATGAGGAGGGAGCCATATTGCTAGCAGTTTAGATGCTCTGCAAGCAATGACAACAAGTGCAAGAAAATACACTTTAGGAGTTAATGAGAAAGCCTGTCACCCACCATACCAGATGGCTCTCTACAAATTGTATGGGGGGAGAAGTTGTTGCTATGCTTTCACAGCACTGTTACCAGCATAAGTAACTGCTCGGGCAGGAGGTGGGAATACAGAAAAGTCAACCCAGCATCCTGGCAGACAGTCTCATCACTCACTAGCACAACCTGATTACAGAGAGGTGCCTGCAGAAGGACAGAACTGTGCAGCCACCGAAGCCTGTGTCAGTCCACGTACTTAGAGACAGACTAGCGAGATACACAAGGTATGACAGTTCTGCTGTAAATTATATAAACACATGCTTAATTAATATCCCAGCACTGAGTTGCACAATTAAGTTACTAACAGCGAGCTGCAGAGATTTAAATGCTTACCATGGTCGGCTGTAAAAACCACTATTGTGCTATTTGAGAGCCCTACATCATCCAAAGCACTCAAGAGCTGGCCAACTTGCGTATCCAGGTAAGAAACTGCTGCATAATAGCTCTGACGAATCTGCCGCTGCAAGTTCAGAAAACAGGGGAGAGGGAAAACAAAAGTTGGCTCTTCCTGAGACACATATAGAAGAACCAGTGGGTGGCTCTGTAAGTAAAGGAACTGAAGGAATTTACTGGTAAAGCTTTGGTGCTTTATGCATTTGTAGCCTGACTAATGCCAGTTAGAAAATTCTATCTACCTCCCAGAAGTTCTTTCAAGCAAGACATTCTACACAAATTAGTTCTGCTTCTCTGAGTCCAGTCAGTGCTCCTTATTTTGGAATAAGCATGGGAAAAATCTTGCAAAAGAAGATAAACTGAGCAGTGGCTGAAACAGCTGAAGAGATTCAGATAATTAAAACACAAACAACATTGGAGCTGCTACATACACTCCCTTACTAGATTCTACTATCACTAGCTGATGGCTGATCTCTTCCTCCCTGCCCCCACCAGCCTAACTGCAGTTATAGTGAAGGTCTGGCTACAAAGCTGGGGTGACAGTATGTCAGGCAGGGAATTCCTATTTGCAACTGTCAGTTGCCAAATACCTGGAATCTAAGAGCAGCTGACTGCTTCTTTGCATTTGAACAAGTTAAGGCAGTTTGACTTCAGTGCGCTATATTGGCAGCTTACCTGGAAGTCATATGGAAGTGGTCCATAAGGGAAGCTAACATTTAATGCTTTCACGTCATCCCTCTGTCTGATATCCATCCAGGGGTTGTATGCCACAGAAGGTAGTTTCTCAGGCACCCAGGGATCTGGGGCTAATGTGATGTTTTCCAAGGGGTACAACTTGAGAAATTCCTTTACAATACAAACAGACATAAAGACTGCAGCCACTTCTAAAGTCTACTGTAAACATTGTGTTGTAAAGCAGCAACCATTTTCCATTGCATGGCCTTGAATATTCGTAGTTTACAAGCCTTCAATCCCTCACAGAGTGTAAAAGGTAGTGATATTATGTTAGTCAGTCCCAAACAATTCCTGAAAAATACTAAGTACCTAAAACCAACCTTTCGTATCTCAAAGCAACACTAAAATAAAAGGTCTAACATCACTTCATCTGAAATAAGTAAGAGTTCTGCCACCAACTCCAACAGGGAGTGCAGTACAAAACCTTGTAAGGCCTCATCATGTCATACTCCATCAAACTGAACACTATCTCCATGCAATAGCAGTCACTATTATGGCGGTAGAAGCCTGGCTTTTGGCTGTGGTCACAACTCATTCTCATTAAATATTCTGAAATGCACCACAGGCAATTACTAAAGTGACACTAAATCAAGGCTGGTTTTCAGCTTGCTTTCCAGAAACAATAGCAATAAAGCATTTGTGGAAACAGCTTTGAAAAGCAAAAGCAGTGCTAAGTTCCCTTCCCTGCAGGCTCCAGTTTCCTCACCTGCGGGTACCTCAGTGGGATGTGTGGTTTGTGGTAACCGACAGCCAGGAAGAATTTTTGCTTGCTGGTTTTCATAACATTCATTAAGCGTATGGCCTCTTCAGTGCTCTGAATATCAGGCAGAGTACCACCAGGCATTTCTGTCACATTCACTGGGCACACCAAATTAGCATAAAGTCTTCCATCTTTTCCCCTACAAGTCTTTAAAAATAGAAATTAAATAGTTAATTAATTAAATTCTGTAAAAGCAAAGAAGAAATCCTCTACTCTGTAACTTTCAAACCGATTTGTTTCTCACTACTTCTACCAACCAAAGTCTGCAGATTGGATACAAACAAAAAGGAATTTCACCATTTCTATGAATACTAAAGGTGCCAAGTATATGGATAACTGAGCAGACAGCTTCAGGAGTCGAAGAATGCAACTTCCATGCCTATGGAAAAGCAGAATTCTCTCAGCAGCTGTGCAGATTAAACATAGACATATGGGAAAACACAGAGCTCCTATGCTGAATAAAAGAATCTAACCTACAAGAATACAAGAATCTAACCTACTGACAAAAAGACAGAATTTGGTTACTTTACATACATACATTTTTACTCCTCCTGATCCCAAGAGCTCAAAGAAAGCTGCCTTGAAGCTACTGACTTTGTTTCTGAGCAAATGCCAGCAGTGGCTGATATATGATCAGTGAAGGAAGGTATATCAGGCTAAATGGTTGCCAGGAAAAGGTGGCCTCAGCAGGGTGCTTGGGAGAATTGCTAATAAACGTAAAGTATGCCACGGATGCAAGTACATGGATGCAAGTACACGGATGCAGTACATCCAAGAACAAAGCATCACCAAGGCTGCCTGTAGCTTCATGGCTGAAGCAACAAGTTTTGCAGTATATGGACTCCAGCACATGATGCCATTGCAATGTTTGCATAAACAAAACAGATTATTCTGGGCCACATTTTACAGTGACAAACATTCTAGGAAACTATATCAGATTATAAAGTTTCAGATTATTCAAGGATTATTTTCATTATGACCTCCCCCTGCTCAGCCCTGAACTCTTTACTGAATTACGTTCACCAAGCCTATTGGCAGTGTCTTGTCACTTACTAAACAGAGCAAGACTAGTGTGGAAATTGACAGCTACACTTTTCAAATAAAGGAATTCAAGACCTAGACACAAATAAAGATTGCTCTTTCTTGCAAGCATTTTTACGTCTCAGTAACTTGTTTACAAATACTAATTTAGGATGGACACATGAATTAAGATGATATACAGTTGAAGAGACAGGCCTTATTTTGAAAGACTAAGAAACAAAGCATCAAACTTGCTAGTTGTTTCCCTACACTAGGTTGCTGTTTCAAAACCCGGAGTATAGCTTGTGCTTGACACAAAGAACTTGGTTATATCCTGAAAACCTCTTTGTTAAGGTCCCAGAAATGACTCTTACCTTATAATTTTCATACTTTTCAGTTGAAGGATGAAATGGTGGCACAGACCAACTGTATGGATAATCATCACTGTAATTGGATGAAACCCCTGAGAAGAGTAAACACATTAGAAATGTTCTAACAGTTTACTGAAACAGGAAGAGCTCAAACACAAATATAACTTGATTTCAGGTGTTTTGGTTTTTTTTTAACATGCTAAATAGAGAAACATTTCAAAGGACCTTTGGTAACTGAGAAAAAGAAAGCCAATAAATAAAAGTCAAAAACCTTAAGACAAACATCTTTCCCCTGAAATTTTCCCTCATCAGTAAAACACGTCTGAAGCCTCTTGAGGAACCTTATTTCAGGGAAGAGCAACAAAAATACATCAAAAAAAAAATCACCAGAGTGAGTAACAGTCTTCCTGTACATCCTTAATTAGTTCTAATATCAACTGAAAATTCATATAACTACACAAGTTTAGTTTAAAAGTACTACCAAAACCAGGGTCACTATTACAGTATTTTTCAACTCAGTAGTATTACTGCTTTTTGACTAGTGAACTGGTTTCCTATTTAATTGGAAGTACTAGTCATATGATCTGTATCTCATCCAGAGAGCCAGCCTACTATGAAATATGAATATGCAGAACTAACAAAATGAGACTGTTCAGTAATTTCAGCTTCAGTGGATATCTAACTTCCAGAGATATTTTAGATTGTTAGATACTTATTCCCATAATCCCCAGACAAGATGTGAAGAGAGTAATTAGATAAAAGTCATCCAGTATATTCATCTCTAATTCCTTACAATTTAAAATGAAGATCTGAAGACAACCTACAACCATTGTACAACCTGGTTCATGATTACAATTTAGGTTGTCAATATAGACAAGAATCACAGAGCTGATATTTATATGTAAAGTCTGTTTGTGAGAATATACATGTTAAGTATGTCTATGTTAAGCAAATGACAAGTCAAACCATACCAGGATGGAAAACTTTCCCCACAGACAGGGTCACATAGCCGTTTTCCTTGAAATACTGTGGCATCGTGGAATAGTTTCCTGCATGCACTCTCCAGTAGGAGTAGAAATCATACAGTCGGGTGCTGTCAGGTCTGCGTCCAGTAAGAAATGACACTCTACTGGGAGCACACACGGCTTGCTGAGAAGACAGCCAACCAAAGAGAGAATCAATTTGGCACAAACAAGCAGAACACATGCATGAACTCTCTTAGGCATAGCTGGGCAAAACATCCAAAGGCTCATGAACTGCAGTTAAAGTGCTTCATATCGGTTCAAGGTGGAATAAACAGCATCCTTGTTCAGTATATCAATTTCTAATTGCAAGCTTTTAGCAAGATACACATTTACCCATCTATAATTTTTCCTCAAATAACCAATTCCTAAGCACTAAAACCTTTGGTTATGCAGCTAGTAGCATAAAAAAAAAAAAAAAAAGGAAAAAACAAGAAAAAAAGAAAACAGA
>NDXB01020703.1:65303-79975 GCA_002631895.1 Agapornis roseicollis
AAAAAAAAAAAAAAAAAAGGAAAAGTCAGGTTGCAATGAAGACAGTGCTTTTGAAATCTAGTAGCTCACACACAGGATTAAGCAGAAGTGGCAGATGGACTGTACTGATAAAACCCAAAGTCTAGTTGATCTGGGCAGCCATAAGAATAATGAGAAGGATAAACATACAGAAGGTCCAGATTACAGTCCAAAGGCCTCACCAATTCAATTTTAGATTAGCAAGAGCCAAGAGCTACTGCTTTAAAGCCCTAATTCCTAGCAAGAATTAAACTCAAACTTCTAATTTCTCAGCAGAGAGATAGCTGGGAATATAGGCATCCTACATAAAGTATTTAAGGGCAACTGGTGAGACTTCGAGTCCTGTGTATTTAGGAGTGATGCTTACCACTTAAACTGACCCTCCATTAATGTCTATGGATTTCCTCAAAAGACCAGATTAAAAAGCAAAAAAAAATAATCTTTTATCAACAATAGGGGAAAAAAAAGAAATTCTAATTTAGTAAACTAGCATTTTTAAGCAGTACTTTGCTGCTAACAGTGAAAATGGTTGAGTGACATTATACTCCTCCAAGGGCTACATACATACCATCATTCAAATGACTGCTTTCATTTTTCTCACCTTAGTAAAGATGGGTTCATACAGTGTAGCTCAGCCAACTATTTATTTTCTAGTGGAAATACTTAAGGTTAATAAACACTTGCTTCTTCCAGTGGTCTGCCTAACACCTACTGTGATAAAACCAGGAATTACTTTGCATAGGGAGGACGTTCTTTATTTATTTAGCTCACCTGTGCATATGCATTGCTGAACACAACACTGTGAGAAGCAAGCTGATCAATGTTTGGAGATTTCACAAGCTTATCTCCATAACAGCCTAAAACAGGACGCAGATCATCCACAACTATGAAAAGGACATTCATGCCATCTATGAGGAAACAGAATTAGGGATGCATTAACTTACACTCCAGGAAGGAAAGGCAATTTATGCAGCTGTATCAGTTTTTATCCTTAACACATACTTCCAGCACATAAATGTCACAACAACATCTATTATTTTTGTAAAGAAATGTAAATACTGGGATTAGTTCCTTCCACATGCAGGAATTCTTATTGGGTCTAAAGCAGAACTGAAGTGCTTTTCACTTCCCTGTTTCATTGCTTTCATCTGCGGTATGTTCTTCATACGCCTTCAGAGAAGTGGTATGAAGTAGAGGTATTTCATAGCTCTACCTGCTCCTGAATTCTATACCCTGCAAGCCTTAGGAGAGGCTTTAAGTAACAGGTTAAAACTCAGCCCCTGTTCCACTATGTAATCCTGCTCCAAACAGATAAACAGAAAACATTCTTTCCAACAAATAATTACGTATCTGTTTCCAAAACCGCCCTCCTAAGGCGGCCAGCTGAATTACGGGACAGCAGCTTAAGGCGTTCGAAACCGGATGACCGAGCAAGCGGCAGAGGTAGTAGCTGGCGCAGCACCCTGCTGAGTGCAACACGAAACTCCCGGGGCCGGGTCCCGCTGCACACCCGGGGCAGCTCCCGGTGCGGACGGTTCCCCCTGCGCCCCGGTCCTTCCCTCCCACGACAACGAACCCTAGCCGGGCCCCGCCGCACCTCCAGGACCCGGCACCTGCGGGGCGAAATCGAAGGCACTGCGGGGCAGCACCAGCAGACAGAGGCAGAGGCAAAGGCAAAGCCAGGCGGCAACCGCCATATCCCGGAAAAGCGGCGAAGCGGCCACATTAGCTCCAAGCCTACCGCGAGAAGAACCGGCCACGCCCCAGCCTCCGGTACCGCCCCGCTGCCAGGCCTTAACCCTGCAGCGCCGTGTGGAGACTATTCCCTCCATTCCCTCATGGCGGCGCCGCGGCCCCGCGCACAGGCCAGCGGAGGCCGGGCAGAGCTGGGGCAGCGCGCAGGGTGTGAGGGCTGCAGCGTCGCAGGGCGCGGGTGCGGGTGCTCCCGTAGGACTTTGGGTTCTGTCTGTACCTCCCAGGGGCTGTGGGCACTTCCCACAACAGCTCCCGCGGAAAGGGATCCCTACGGGCATCATAACAATTACCTCTCGGGCAAATGGCGTTGAGGTATGAGGAAATAAAGGGTTAGTGATCAGATGCGTACTTTACTTTAATCCTATTTGTTAATCAGTTCTACAATCAGTTAACACTTACTTTGGTTCTTTAAACAAACACGATTTCCAGAGCTGCCTTGAGATGTATCAAGGACAGGTTCCTGCAGGCTGGTGATGAGAGCAACGCTCTGTATCACATGCAGGTCTCTGGTCCCAGTGTTTTCCCTCTGACTTACCATTTATGAGACCAAAGAATCAGTTGGCCCACTCAATCCCTGACTTCTGTCCAGGAAGAAGACCCCCTCTTTCAGCTTAAAGCCATTCCCCTTTGGCCTGTCACGACATGCCCGTGTAAAAAAGCCCTCTCCAGCCTTCTTATAGGTACTCTTTAGGCACTCTCAGCTGCTCTAAGGTTTTCCTGGAACCTCTCTTCTCCAGGCTGAACAAGCCCAGCTCCCTCAGCCTGTCTCCATAGTAGAGATGCTCCAGGCCTCTGAAATATGTCCAACACCTCAATAGACATGAAGTTTTGTTTGTGCTTGATGCTATTTATGCATAGGACATGCTGTGAATTAATTGCATCTGGTAAATCTACAGCTCTGCTTCTGAGTAAGCGATAGAAATGCAGAAATCCCAGGCAGGCCTTCAAAATCTTTATATTCCCATTGAATAACATTTTGGGAAGGAGCCTCTAGGAAAGTCTGGACAGTAAAACTGGTTTTTTACTGCAATTTTTCTCAGTGCATATAATTTCACAGTTGCAGAAATACCACAATTTGCACAATCACAGCAGCACAGAAGGACTAATCCACCTACCTGACAGCCTCTGATGAGGCAGGCTCTGCTATCTGAACCTTTCACACTCTGCTATCGATTTGCTTTCCATATGCTAGTCCTCAGTATAAAAAAAAGTGATGAATTAGGGCATTTATGTCCTAGAATTCATGCTGCCAACGTTTTAATTTTGATAAGAGGAGCCGATACAAGTCCTGAAGGACAGAAAGAATAAAATTATAGATTCCATTAGGGATGCATTGTCTTTTTGTAAATGGAGGCTTTTTCCCTAGCTGTTTTGGGGGTTTGAGGTTATTTTTTAATACTGTGTTCCTAAAGACATTGACTTTTGCCAGTGCATTTCACGGTTAATCTGCTATTTGTAGTCAAAGGAGCACCTAACGCTTGCTAAAAAAGAAAAATCCACGTGCTATCACAGGTGCCACAGTGGTTTTCACATGCGAGTGAAAAGTTGGTGGTTTATTTACAATATCGGTATATTTGTCATCATTTTGCCTGCTTGTTAAATGTTTAAGACTACATAGTTACAGACTTGTAATTCTTTTATATGGGCAGCTTTATTACTATTTTGGATTTCAGTAACCTTACAGTTGCAGATTGGGGAGCATCTGGTTGGTCACCAGTTGAGTTTATTTTGTACAGGAACACCAGCAATAAGTCTGTTATCTCTGCCAAGATTAAAGATCAAAACCTTTCTATGGAAAAGCCAAAGGATTATTTTGCTGTTGCACATGCATTTAATTACCATTTGCCACTCAAAAGCAAGTATGTTAAGTGGTACTTGATATGGATCTCCTGGTTTGCCTAACATGAGTATTCAGCAACTGTCATAAGTTCAGTCCACTAGATGAACAAATTACACAGGAAAAGATCATTTTCAAACAGCATGTAAGTTCTGATGCTAAAAAGTAAACTGGGATGGTGCCAGGTGAATGACTGCAGACACTAAAATCACAGCCTTAATAGTATGTCTTTGACAAACTGGTCTCACAGCTCAGATGTCCACTCCACCCCGGATGTCTGGGCTACCTGTCATTCAGCTCTTGAACTAAACCACTGCTGTATTGGGTGTGATGGGTCAGAAGTGTAAGAGAAAAGGGTAAACCTGAGACTTGCCCCAACTGGAAATACCTTACTTAAAACTCTTTAGTCATTTTGCTAGAAGTATCAGAAGCCCTTATGAATGTCAGCCTTCTCCACCTATCCGAGTATCAAATCTGACAATTTGATAGCTTAGCAATATGCAGAAGCATATACTGAAGGCTTGGGGGTCTCCAGTAGTGCTTGCACAAATGTTAGTAATGTAGATCAGGCCACGAACATAACAGCTAAATAGCTTAAAAATGATTATTTTCTATGACAGACACACTTTAAGACATGATAAAAGTTGAGCACAGCAATATTTTAAGTGGGAAAAATCCTATTAATGCACTCTGTAAGAAATTACTGTATTACCAGACCCATAGTAGATCTTATAAAGTAGCATTTTCATACCCGGGGATGCTGTCCAATAGAGTTTCCACATGTACACTTATTGTTTAAGGGAGGATTTCATCAGTTTCATTTGAAAAACGTATTTTAGTGTTCCAACTTCTTGAACCAAAACCCCAAAAGCTAATAGATAACAATCTCTCAAGTCAGTCTCTAAGGGATAGGCTATAAAGAAATTAATGCACCTATCAGAGAAGTAATTTGACTTTGCTTTACAAAGCATGTGATCAACTTGGCTTTCCCTGCTGTTTCCCTATGCTGTAAAATGGCTTTGTTCCTCCTCTGTTGGATGGAAGACAACAACATGCCAAGGAATAGCTTCCAAAACAGCAATTAAAACTAACATTAGTTATATTCTCTGACAAGGAAGTTAAAGACTAAGTAAATACGGTCAAACAATATAACATAACGCAGGTGTTGAGCTCTACCTGGAAAGGATATCTTGGCTTTTCACATAGGTAACCTGTCCTTGCAAATGTCCTCCAGAGATTTCACCAGCAGTTGCATTTAGCTCAAAACAGTAATGGCACATACCATGTTAGAATCATTAGCAACTCCAAGGAATTTTTCTGCATCACTCAGTAATTCCAAGAAAGCAGGTTTTAGCAAACAAATGGCTGGTCACTGTGATCAGTTCACTCCAACTCTCAAAGAGCAATGCTGTTTTCAATTAGTCAATATAACTAATCACAAATAGATTATCATTTATTTCTCACACATTGTAGAAAATAATCAGTACAGGAAGCATCTGATTGGAAAATTTTTTTATTGCTAAACTGGTTTTTGTCAAAAAAAATACTGCTTCCTGTTTTGCTTTATGGACTGATGAAATTTATTTCTGTACAAATTGCTATGAAGAAAGTGAGAGACACCTGTTAAAAATGTTAACACCTACATTACTATCTGTAGCCTTCTCTGGCACATATGGTGAGGTAGTGAAATACCTATAGCAAACATGGAGCTGCCTGAATTGCTGAGACATAATGTTGATAAATCTCTAAACATCACTTTTATGTTTCAAAGATCCCATAGCTCTACTTTCAGAACCAAAGCAAACATCCTTTTAAGTCATCTCCGAACATTAGCACTCAAAGATAAGCTAAAAACATCATATCAGAGGCATCTGCAGAGACATTCAGTTTAAGATTCTTACAATAAATGATAAGAAACCATTGTAGTCTGTCCTTGCAGTCTAATCTATGCACTAAAAAATACATTGTAGGCCTTAGATAATATATTCTTAATTCAAAAATACTCATTACAAGCCTTCATTTCATACACAGTCATTTCTCCCTGGCTGAAGCAAGTCATACAGATCTGCTTACCGGCAGCATGCTCTCCCTCCCTCAAAGACACAGCTTAGAAATCTCACACAGTGATTTTTCACAAGCATATGTAGTATCAGAGCTGTTTCTAAGATACTATTTAGACTGACTTCAGAGCAATAGGTAAGGCAGGTGCTGTTACCACCACCAAAAACAATGAATCAAAGGCACACCTCAGTCACCATTTCTCCCATTTCCTGTTTGGCTTATAAATATGGCAAATTAGATACTACCAGCCCTATCTCTGATGTGCTGGCCAGGGATGGGGAATTACAGAACTGCAGTTCTTCCTGACCTTCCCTGTACCCATTTCAGGAAATGTGCCTACAATTCAAGTAATGCTGAAAGAAATCATGCTGTCAAAAGTGGTTAGTAAAGGCAGGCAAGCACATTGCAGCATTGCCCCTGTGAAATAACTTTCATGGACAAAAGCACTGACACAGGCAATTTCTCAAGTTACACAGTGAGTATAATAAAGAGATGAGGCCTGCAAACAGCAAAGCCTATGTAAACAAAGTGTCATGTAATACTAATGAATTCTTTAATGTGGGTAGATGGCAAGGATTGGTCTATTATTTAAACATTTACAAACTCTTGTTTGCTATTCTGTATTAACAGTTGGTGCAGATTTTAGAGGGTATTCTGGGTGGCATCCTCAGTGTAATTACAAAGTACGTTTGTTAAAAAATACCCAAAATAATCTGACCCCCATTTCCTGTTAATAGTGAAATCTGACTGTCCTGGTTTTGGCTGGGATAGAGTTAATTTCCTTCCTCGTAGCTGGTACAGTGCTGTGGCTTGGATTTAGAGTGAGAACAATGCTGATAACATGCCAATGTTTTAGTTGTTGTTCAGTCGTGCTTACTCTAAATCAAGGACTTTTTCAGTTTCCCACATGGTACCAGTGAGGAGTGGCACAGCCAGCACAGCTAACCTGAATTAGCCACAGGCATATTCCATACCCCAGCACATCATGCCCAGTACAGAAACTGGGGGAGTTGGCTGAAAGCCACTGACTGCTGCTCAGGAACAGACTGGGCATCAGCCAGTGGGTAGTGAGTAATTGTATTGTGTATCACTTGTGTTTCTGGAGTTTATTCCTCTCTTGTCCCTACTATTAGTAGTAGTAGTAGTATTTATTTATTTATTTTCATCAGTAAACTGTTCTTATCTCAACCCACAGGTTTTAGATTTTTCTGATTCTCCTCCCCATCCCACTGGGGTTTGAGGTGATGGGGGAATGAGGGAGTGGCTGTGTGGTACTTAATTGCTGACTGGGGTTAAACCATGACACTGACCCTTGATTCCCCTTGCTACAACTACCTTAGAGGGGAAGTGAATAACCTCATCAGTATTCAAGTATTGCTTAATCTTCTGTTAAGCAACTCTCCATTTCAAACATTAAAACCTTGCAATTAGAAATTTGACAAGGACACCAAGTATGTGACTGCTTTGCTCTGACTAAGGTGATGTTTTCTGTGGTGTTATTCTACTTACAAAGCAAGTGATGAGTGATTCCTGCGAAGACATAGAACCTGCCTCCCATGTACATGTAAACTGTGGAGTGCAAAGGAAGTGTCATGAAGGTGGAAGGAAGCACAGGGAAGGACAAGCAGAGATCTATAATTAGGCAGAGTAAGGCAGAATTAAAAATTGCTCAAGGTTATGATAAAGCCCTTTAGAAATTAGCATGGACTTGCTACTCTTTAGGATTCTTTTAATGACACTTTTTATCATGTTTGACTAAAACAGAACAGTAGCAAGACCCAGATGTAGAGCTAGCAACTGTAAAAGTGAGTGTCTTTAACAAGATCAAATTCTTCCTTTCTCTACTATCTCATTTCTTCACAGTTCACATTAGAGAACAGATCTGTGAGGCCGAAGATTCAGAACTACAAAAACATTTTTTATCACAGCCACTGTGAACATTTCTTGCACTGCTCTGAGTTCACTGTGTACAAAGCAGTTACTATGCTCCTAGTTTCCAAATTCTGATTCACAAGGCCATAATGCTGATCTACAGGTACCCATGAGTAACACTGTTTCATGTGCTGAAAATGGCCTATAACTCCAGAAGTACCCATTAGCATGCCAGATATGACCCTAGTATACAGCAAGCACTGCAGCAGGCTTTCTGGTCCACCAGAAGAATTCTTGAGAACCACATTTCCACAAAAATCTCTCTCTCAATTCAATACATACCAGATCAAGATGCAATCAACAGTGTATTCAGGTATTGCTACTACCCTGAGTATGACTGCAGGATGGAATAGCTTGTGTCTGGTTACTAAAATAACGATTCTACACTAATTTCTTTTGTCTATTACCAGCTAATCTGTTTATTCTATGAATAATGTTAACAGACCTACAGTAAAATCAACAGAAATTCAAATTGAGATTTTCAAATCAGGAGATTTGTTTTTGTAAACAACTTGATGTACTGTCACAGACCATGAAAAATGATCTTAGAAACAGTCCATGGCTATGCTGTCAGCCACATCAGTCAATTATTACTGAACTGCTGTCCTCCCTTTAAATGTTACAGTATTCCAGTCATCTAACAGTGACATTTTGAGACATCTGTAAAGCAAACAGGACACATTAATTACAAGGAATGTCAGAAAGGAGTCAAGGCTGACTGAAGCCTGACAAATTAGAAAGCTGATGCAGGTTTTGTTTCCTTCACTTAACTTTGGCCAGTCAAGGATAGGGAACCTCCTGGTTTATGTTTTGTAAGCAGAATAAGCATACAGATGGCTTATGGAAGCAGTAATAACTGTGACTATAAAACAGACATTGTATATGACTTTCTGACCTAATCTGTGGAACTAGATTCCTGGAAAGAAAGCAAAATGTCTGTTTGGTCTCCAACATAAACTATCTCAGAGGATTCAGTTCAGTTCCTAGGGTTTGAGTCCCAACCAACAGTAGACAGGAAGTCTTAACAGTAAGCAGACAACTTGCCACTGCTTTTAGCACCACCCTTAAATTACCATGCAATTTAAACTCAAGAGAAATCTTGTTAGTCTTTAAGCTCAGACAACCTGGTTTTTCTTCACCGCCAAGTTCTCCTCAGCATCATCCTCACAAGCGCAGTATCTAGCCACAACAATCAAGAAAGAGAAAGCACCAAAAGATCTAAGAATGCTCCTAAAATCCCCATTGCCAGTTACTTGATTACAAGCCAAGAATTTAGCCCTAGCTTTGCTGAGGTAACAGTATAAAAGTATGTCACCTGAGCTTAACCACAGTTTTAATAGGAATTTAATCATGGTTTATGACATAACATGTTATTGAAAGTCACAGCTTCAACATCAAAAGGGGTAAAAAATGAGGATATAACAATACAAAAATGTCCCTCTTTTAATATCATCCCTTCTGTGAGCCAAAAAAGGGCAAACATCATCCTAAATCTCAAAAGAATCAAGTTAGAATTGAAAGGCAGATTGTTTGACTTATCAAGGGGTCAAACATACTGCTGTTTTCTCATTACCTACTCTAATACAAAGATTTACTATAAAACATCAGTTGTTTTCTTGTAGTACTATAAACTTTTGGATCACATTGTGAAGGAACATGTAGATTAGTTGCTGAGACTGGGAAAACAAATACTTTTCATTTCTATGTTATTATATCTATCTGAAGATGAACTGCTGGATGAAGGTGTCATCATTCTTCTGGCATATCATGTCATTTTGGGACACAGCAGAAAGCACTGGTGTACGTGCAGATCTGTGTGTCTGTGCTACACATGCATGGTCACAGCCCAAGGAGACCTCCAGGGCACCCACTCCATCCCAGTCCTGCCTCCAAAGCCCTTCTTTCTGCCACCTTTTCTGTGCTTGCTGTGCCCCCTCTGCAGAGCACACCTTTGCTACTTGCAGGGAGAACAAGGTATTTTACAGGCAGAAAAATGGCAACTCAGTGTGTTTGTCAGATCCAACAGCAGCTACTAAGCAGCCAGGTCTTCACTTTTCCTCCAGAGAAGAGAAGGGGGAAAAGTCTACTGTCTTATAGGGGGTTAAATTTGCTATATATTTTGTGGGGGAAAAAATCAGCTAAAGTGAGTGGACATTTTCTTAGCTGTGGCACCTTCAGGTTGGGTCCAAGATCAAAGAGGCATTTCCTCTCTGTCTAGTTTCCTCATTTTTAGTTTTAGTTTCATCTCTATCATGTTTCCTGTAACTAGGTATTTCTTTCCTAGTTCTTATTCCTTGTAGGAACTATCTAACTGCCTGGGCAGTCAGCCAAACATTGTAACTGCAGAAGAAATCTTTTTTGATTTACTCCTACAGACCTTCATGAATATTCTTAAAAATGGCATGCTGCTTTATTAGCCTTCAGAATTATTAACAGTTCTCAAGATAATGCCTTGTTAATATTATCTTGACTTTGCTTTACGATTGCATCTGGCTGAGGATAATGCTTACAGATAATCTTGGCTAGTAGCTTCTTTATGTGTTGCAGTAGATATATTTTATCTTGGATAAATACATTATGCATAATTGTTCTCTTTTCCAAACTAGTAAGGCTCAACTTCTGAAAAAAGCAGAACGAAAACAAGGTTCTAGTTTCCATTTTTTAAGCCTGGTAATTCTTTGGTTCCTTAGATACTTGTGTACTGCCCTGCACAGGTCCTATCATATAGGCACTTTTCATCTTATCAGTCACTGGAGACTGCATCATCCCTTCTTTCCCTTCCATTATGTTTTCATGCTTCTCCCTCACCCTGATTTCTTCCCAGCCTCCTCACACACTCTCCCCACTGCCATTACTTGTGCTGGCATGTCCTTGCTTTCTTGTAGCCTTTGATATACCCTTCCTTGCCTTATCAGTTGAATATGTTGTGCAGAAAGCTCATGGTGTGGAAGTCTGTCAGCTATTTGTGCTGTTGCAAATGGAGTTAAAATTGTATCTACAATTTGCCAGTGAGCATCTTCAGATATATCACATCTTTGAGTAGTTCTGTATTAGCTAATGAATACTTTCAAGAGCTGCAAGTAACTATGGCATTTAGTAAATCACATTACATATAAGCCTAGCTTCTTAGCTGGTATAAATTACCAGTCCTGTTAGCACTGGATAAAGATTTGGACCATTAACTTTTCAGTTCTTTTTTCATCTTTCTGCAGAAGGTACAGCTTATGGCATTGCCAGTCATTTATTAGCATCACACTTGCAATACAACCTTGATTAGTGAGAACTATAGGGATTTTCAGTTCTGAGTTTTCAGATAATCTATCCTAATTTAGTCATCTATAGTCTCTCCTGATCTGCTATGTAATTTCATAACCCTTTGTCCTGGATTCAGCTGTAGCACTTGCTTTTCTCCTTCCCACTAGCTGGTGCAGTGCTGTGCTTTCAACTTCAGCCTGAGAACAACGCTGATAACACACTGATGTTTTTAGTTGATGCTAAGTAACACTTACTCTGATCGAGGACTTTTCAGTCTCATGCTCTGCTAGTGAGGGGCATGGGAAGCTGAGGGGAAGCAGAGACAGGACACCTGACCCAAACTAGCCAAAGGGAGTATTCCATACCACAGCATGTCATGTCCAGTATAGAAACTGCGGGGGGAGTTACCTGGAAGGCCTAGATCGCTGCTCGGGTCAGGCTGGGTATCAGTCATTGGGTGGTGAGCAATTGTATTGTGCATCGCTTCTGGTTATTGTTTTCTTTTCCTTTTCCCCTCTTAGTTCCATATTCTCTCCCCTTGTTATTTCCCTTATCATTATTATTACTGGTGGTAGTAGTAGTGGTTTTGTATTATACCTTAGTTACTGGACTGTTCTTATCTCAACCCACCATTATCTCTTCCACCTAGAAGGAGCAAAGCCCACATTGGGTAGTATACCCAAGTCTAAAAACAATTATACTGTCTCCCTGTGTTAATTCTTACTTTCCCTGGTATTCCCCCTTCCAGAAGCATTTGTTAATGTAAGATTAACTTGTTGAATCCAGTGATAGCCAGACATCACTATCATTAATGGGAAGGTCCCTAAAGAGGCACTCGTGAGGTGTCCAAATAACATGTGACCTGATGCTATGAACACGACAACCACCACATCACAAATTGCTGCAGAAATTAAGTGACAGAATCAAAATCTGCCTCCAGATCCTCTGGGCTTGGCTTCACTAATAGTCTGAAGAAGACTGATAAGGATTTCTGTTAACACATACAATTCAGGATAAACTTACTCAAGTGTGAGATAAAACACAACTGAACAGGTAACAAATACAACATTTTGATCAGATTATCAAAACTCGTATTTTTCAAACACCCAAACTCAGTGGTTTGACTCCTGAGATGCAGTAACTTAGAAGAAAATAGTACAACCTGGAATATTCACTGCTGATGTGACTGGGCTTGCAAGGAAAGGCTGTTCCTTCCTGTCTCTGCAGCAAGCCTGTTGACACAGTCTGAAGCTGAGCAGCCAGTTGCACACCCCGGCTGGCTAAGGCACAAAGCAAGCACCAGTTCAGTCTACAAAAGAACTGGGCAGAAACCCCATTCTTCACCATTCATCTGACATACTGTATGCTATACTTTCGACTGGTTTATTTCCTGTAAAGGCTACAGAATTGCTTCAGGCCATCAAACCCCCTTCCATACACAGCCCGAAAGGGTCTCTGCTGCTGCCAGCGCCCAGCACTTCCGTCTCGCCTAGGCCGCATGCGCAGCAACTGTCTGTGCAGCCCGGAGAGCGGACGTCAGCTCCCAAGCAGAGGGACGCGGCCGCGGGGCTGGCGGGTGGTGCGCATGCGTGGGGCCGTGCGGGCTGCCCGGTTCCGGCGGGGCGGAGCGGAGCTGGAACGGCGGCCAGGCCAGGCCAAGCCAGGTTCGGCTCGGCTCGGCTCCGGTGGCGGCGTTCGTGCCATGCGCGCCTCGTAGAGCGCGGCGGAGCAGGGCAGGAGGGTCGAGCCGCAATGAACTTGCGTGGCTTGTTCCAGGACTTCAACCCCAGGTGAGGGCGGCCCAAGTCTTAATGGGCGGCCTGGGGCCGCGCCGCCTTTTCAGGGACCGTTCGGCCACTGGTCCGCACAGTGGCAGGGCGGTACCTGGCCGTGTCCCCGCAGCTCCCTGTCCCGGCGCAGCGGGTGGGCGGAAGCTCCGCTTCCCGGTGCCGGTAGCGGAACGTGCCCGGAAGTGGCGGCCCGGTGGGGCCCGAGCTGCCGCCGGGATGAGGGATGGAGAGGGTGGCTAGAGCTGACTCTGCACCTTCCTGTCCAGGCAGAGCCGAGTAGTGCGGCGGGTTGCCTGGGGAAGAAGCCGGCTTCGCCAGTGTTAAGCCGGTTCAGCGGTTCGGGGCGGGTCGAATGCGCTATGCCTGATCGGTTCCTTCCCAGCGGATGCCGATGCGTGCTTCCGTCAGGTGGCTGAGAACGCAGCAGCCGCCACCCGCTCTGCAGGACAGGTTCCAGCCGTTTCCTTCCTTTTTTTATTACTCCAAGTCTCATTCTGGGTTTTGAATTTTTCAACTTGGTGGTTTGGGGTATAAAGCCTTAGACCGGAAGGTAAAGCGGCCAGACACTCTAGCATAGGCGTGCAGCATCTGGTAAGTCTTGGGTTTTGGAGGTATGAAGGCATTGCCCTTAATTGCCCTCATCTAGCCTCGGAGAACTGCAGAGGGCGAACCTTCATGCTTGGACTCAAAATAAATAGCATGATAATTGCTACAGTTTTGCCACCTTCTGCCTTGCCAAGCAAATGCAGATACACATAATGCTGAAACGAGCTGAGAGAATTAGTTTAACTTTACTGGGCTTGCCATTACTAGGTGTTGCAGGAGTAAAGGCTGCAAGTAACTTGTGCAGTTAGTACTGAGAGTCCTGGGGAAAATCTTGTTTGTGAAAGAGGCCGCGTGTGGTTGCCACTTCAGAAAGCTGTGTTCAATCAGTTGTTTAGACAAACAGAAGGGTAACCAGTGCTTCAGGAAATGCATTGTTGCGGAGAGGTTGAAATAAACAGTTTAAATATGTGTGATTGGAACTAATGGAAGAGTAGGAGCAGAAGTTCCAGCAAGTCATAAAGTTTTGGTATCGCGAACTAATGCTTGCAACTTTTTGGGGTGCCATCTAAATGGTGAGTGAGCATCTGAATGTTGCATTTGTGCAGATAACTTCATCTTGAATGTTTTGATGTTTACTGGACCTCTCGGGGAGCAGCAGCATTTTACCACATGGCACTTTACTGCTCTTTTTATTGAGCAGCAAGGGAAAGCACAAATGACACAAATGCTGGGTGCTGGAAAAGCATGGGTAGCCTGGGAAGCTGAGAGACCACTCTGTTGATGTGAGGAGTGACACTTGTTTCATATCCTTCTGTCCCAAGGTCACTTCATCAAGCATGTAAGGAGATGCTGACACAGTACAACTGCTTTTTCATATTAAGAAACAGCTGAGGCACTTGTTCGGAGACTGAGCAGCTGGATATCTGATGGAGGCAGTGCTGAGCTGATAAATGTTTGATTATTTGATGAGAGTGAAATTGTGCTGTTTGAGTTGTGCTGTAGAAGTAAGGGTAGTATCCCCAACTATTGCTGCTTTACACTAGAGCAAGTATTTACTCTGTTCCTTAGGTTATCCATTTTTAAAAATATATCTGATTACTTGATTGAAGTGGTTGAAACAAAATTATGTGTTTTAAAGCAGTCTGTGAGCCTCTGGGGAATGGGTGGGTGACTCTTTCCCTTCCTGTAGTGTGAGGAAATCACGTACTATGTAATCATTTTGTCTGATTTTTGGTGGTACAAGCAGTTGCTGTGCCACTGCTTTCAAGTGTTCCAAGTACATTAATTTATTCTTAGGTCGACTAGATTATAAAATATACCAACATAACTATTTGAAATGTGCAACCACCATCCTCACTATTCTAGTTAAACTACACTCTACAATCACTAACTTTGTTAAAAGCTTAACCTGTTGCCTTTTTCTAACTGAATGTAAAAATAATCAAAAAAAAAAAAAAAAAAAAAATCTTTTAAATCTT
>NDXB01020703.1:83710-99560 GCA_002631895.1 Agapornis roseicollis
GTTTTTTTTTTTTTTTAATTTCAAGACAATGTTCCTGTAACATTAGCATAAACTGAGTATCTCTGGAGAGAAAAACGTTTCTGGTAGGTGATTGTTAGGATGGCTGGTAAACTGATACCTTAAATTGTTGATGTAAAAATACTGCAAATAGAATTTCATATAGCAGAGTTCTATTCAGTTAATCATTCCTAAAAGTAAAATCTGTGCAGAAGTACTCGCCTTCTCCTGGCTGATGCTTGATTACCCACTGATTTACAGATGACTGCACAGCTGCCAAGTACTGGCATTAAAAAATGAAATCCACTCACCCCTAGAAGGCAGTAGCTCAGAGAAAATAAGTTATGCAGTTGAACTGTCAACTTTTTTTTTCTTGTATTATTTTGTCACCTTTTCCTTACTCTGGGAAGATCTCATTACTTCCCTTTCATTTGCTAGAAACATAAAGAGGGGCCTGTCTTTAACTGAGGACATTAGTTCTTGGTAGGAGTAATTAGTGATTATTATTATTTTCGTAATTATTAAATCTGATATATATTGTCTGCTTGTTCCTACTCTGATTAGGTGATCAGTAAGTACATAGTGGTGTTTTATCTATAGATCATGGTGTGCTCAGAAAAAGCTTTCCTTCATGTGTTACGCTATTTTTATAGTCAATAAAGTGCCATTTATTTAAGGCATAATGAATTCATTAAATTGTGAGCCTAGCTGCTCCTAAAGATTTTTAAATCCCAGGAAGGTTTTACCACAGGAGACATCTGCTTCTACGGTTACTCTGTCACAATCACAGCCTCCCAGATTTAGGGATGCTTAGTAATATCTAATGCAAGCGCATGTTTCATATTACAGTGATAAACATGAAGTCAGAAAAATCCTTAGATTCTTTGTTTAGCATGATTCTTTATCATGCTAAAGGTTAACTAATGTATTTTCTTTTTCTAGCTGGAAATCTTGTGTTCAGTCAATATTCTACAGTTCATATTCATTGCGCTGAGACTAGATGAGATCATCAGATGGCCATGGCTTGTATGTAACAAGTGTTTTCTTCTTATCCTTGTTTAAATGCTGAATTTCATAAAAATACTTACTGTAGGGAACAGTTAATGTATGATCATGGTCCATGATTGCATTTTTGCTGGCTTAACAATCATTTACTGAATGTTTGGCATTTCATTCAGTGGTCATGAGGAACAGAGGCTGTTCCTGGGGTATTTCATTCTTTGAGGGAGAGTGACATGCCATTAGCTGCAATTAATTGCTGATCAGTTGTTTAAAGAGACATCCTAACCAAAAGTTTCCAGTGGGAACACTAAAATAGTGATGAAAATGATTGCTGGGTTAGAGAATGTGCTGGTAAATATGGTGTGATAACTAGTTTTATTTCCTCTGTCACCATGCCTGTCCAGTAACTGTGCAAGTGGTCACTGTCAAAACTTCTGAGATCTTGTGTCCCAAGTATCTTTAGAATACAGAAATGCTGTTCCTATGCCTGTGTTTTTGTAAACTATCACAGAACTGGTAACCTGGCATGATTATGACTGTCCTTTTTATTTTCCAACAAACTAGGGAAAGGATCTAATTTGGAAACTGTTTCAATAAGGTGTCCAGTGTAGAGAATACTTGCTGAAATAATTTTTGAGTACTGTGATTTAACATGAGTCTGTGTTAAATCACAGAAGTCTTATTAAAGTTGAACTACATTGACTCAATTTTAAATTGTTGCAGCTTGATGGGGTTTCCAAAGCTGAGGAACCCCAGACAGCAATGCGGCTTATAGCAGCGTACATGATTTGTGAAGCTTTTCTGTGAGAGATTTTATTATTTAAAGGTCATTACACTTAAATTCCTATTTCTTGTTTACACTTGGTATGTATACTATCCCACACCTAAACCAAATGTGTTGCTTTCGGGGGGAAAAGCAGTTGATTTCTTTTTCTTTCAGGTTGTTTGTGTTCCGCTATGGATCTTGATGTCCTTTCTATGTCTAGTAGTGCTCTATTACATTGTATGGTCTGTTCTATTCTTGCGCTCTATGGATGTGATTGCTGAGCAAAGGAGGACACACATAACCATGGCTGTCAGCTGGATGACAATTGTAGTGCCCCTGCTCACATTTGAGGTAGGAAAGAGCATAATGAGTTTGCATCTTGTTCCTTTTAGCATGAGTGGTAATGTTGCTCTGCCTCTACTTGAAGTAACTAAAATGAGAATAGTCCTTTTAGTTTTGGAACAAAATATTAACAGCAAATATGAAAGAAAACAAAGAATTCTATGTTTCTTCCAAGTTTTTTGAGCAGAATATGCCTCACAGTGGAACTGTAAATACATGTTTTTGTGGAGGCCATTTTTCTTCACAGATGTGTGAAGTTAAAGATTAGAGATCAGCATATGTTTTAAGAAGCTTGAAAGCAGGTATTGCAGTTAAACTGACACTGTATAATTTCTTTGTCGTTTAGATCTTACTAGTACACAGACTGGATGGGCACAATTCTTTTTCTTTTATACCCATATTTGTTCCTCTCTGGCTTTCGCTGATAACTTTAATGGCAACAACATTTGGACAAAAAGGAGGAAATCACTGTAAGTATTTAAAAATCACTGAAACAGATTGAAACTCAAGGCTTAATTTTATTAAGATTTTTATTATTGTAAAGGGGTTTTTTTATGTATATTTTCTCATGAAAGAACTGTATTTGTTACTGTGGTTTCCAGGTGAATGTAAAAGGTTTTCAGATTTTATAGTGCCTCTTGCTTTTATTTTCCTGATTCCTGTAAGCATAACTTGTGCTCAGATTCAACCTGAAGTCTCAGTGGGATTTTAGTTATAACTCAGCCTTTTATCCTTTCTTATTTCCATGGGTTTCAGTCTCACAGGACATGACTCGATCACTGTGCTCTGGGTTCTGAAAAACAGTGTTGCACCTAACATTTTTAATTAGCATTTGGCCTAGTATCCTGAACCAATATTTTCTCCTCTCTTTGGTCAAACAATGCTCTATGCTGCTCAGTTTAACTTCAGTTGCCTGAGTGGCCACTGTAGATTTATAGGCTTTTATTCCCATCACAGCTCGCACTGCTGAAAGAAGTGCTTGCACTTTCAGCCATCTAACGTTACTGAACCAGTGCAGATGCTCTTTAGACCAACTTTCCACATCCACGTTGCAGTTTGTATTCCTTGTTGACAAGGCAATAAAATTTGTTAGGATTATAAGAGTTGAAAGGAACCAGCTTTGATATTACATAAACTTATTTCAGTTTTGGTCTGATTCTGAAATATACTGAGAATTTCTTTGGTCATGACTAATCTTATGTCCGTACATTTAGTTTACTTTTATATTGTTTTAATTTTTATTTTATTGGTTTTATATTGCATGGAAAACTGTCACTGCTGCTTTTTTTTGTTTGTTTCCCTTAATACATGCCCTCAATAATTTATGACCAGATTGGTCAAGAGAACTGAAACAAGATTGAATATTCTGCCCACTTATCCTGTTCTGCAATGTGAAACGATTTTATTTATTTTTTTTTCTTTCAGGGTGGTTTGGAATTCGCAAAGACTTCTGCCAGTTCCTGCTTGAAATTTTCCCATTCTTACGAGAATATGGAAATATTTCTTATGATCTTCATCATGAAGACAATGAGGAAACAGAAGAAACACCACTACCTGAACCACCAAAAATTGCACCCATGTTTCGAAAAAAGACTGGGGTGGTCATCACACAAAGTCCAGGGAAATACGTCATTCCACCCCCCAAGTTAAACATCGACATGCCAGATTAAGATGATGGAAGCATAATGAACTTGAACTGGGAATCAGACAAATGTATTTCATCTCATGCCTTGTCCTGATTACTTTAAAATAGATATTGCTGAATCAGCACTTGAATTAGAGTCAGAGATCCTGAAGATAATCTTAAGTTTTTCCAGAGATACATGGTGGTATCATCTGTGCACCTTCCTGACGGCTGGTTGTACAGTTGCCTGTATAGTATTTATATGAACATTTTAGCAGTGTAATATATTGTTTAAAAGTCTTGTTGTATACAGTATAAGTATTATCTAAAAGTATTTTTTTAAAAACCCTGTATGAAACGCCTGTGATATTCGACATGTCTTTTAGGTCCTAAATATACCCTTGATTTCCATGTCTGTTTTAAATGCTTTGGGTATGCCTTAGTACAGTACCTCTTTACTACTTCTGTTCAGCTACAATCATTGTCTTAACCAGAGAGGCATGGGAGTGTTGCATTTCTCAGGCAAAACTGGAAGGCTTTTTTAGGAAGGAAGTAGAATGTACAGCAGCTTCCATGATGGTTTCAAGTTAGCTATGTGAATTTTTATGTATTTCAACTTTTGCACTGGCTTAGGAGTTAAATGTTGCTTTTGTTGCTTTTCCAGTTTCATGTTTTAATTCTTGTTGAGCAGTGCCTATACCATTTTCTCATTAGACTGCTTGTTAATAAGCTGTTACTTCTTGCATTGTGTGTGCAGTCTATGTAGGTTTTACAGATGTTGGTTAGCTGGTATAAATATCATGGCTTGCTCTTCATTACCAACGTTGTGTTGGAGTCAGTGATTAAACTTTTCAAGATAGGAACTTGTTGTGTTGGTATAGCGTTTTTCTTGTTTCAAGAAAGACAGCCTTTGACCGATTGTTTTGGACTTCTCCATGCTTTAAAGAAAGTCTTTNGCAGTCTATGCCAGAAACATTAGTTGTAGGTTTTACAGATGTTGGTTAGCTGGTATAAATATCATGGCTTGCTCTTCATTACCAACGTTGTGTTGGAGTCAGTGATTAAACTTTTCAAGATAGGAACTTGTTGTGTTGGTATAGCGTTTTTCTTGTTTCAAGAAAGACAGCCTTTGACCGATTGTTTTGGACTTCTCCATGCTTTAAAGAAAGTCTTTAGAACCTACACTGCAGTATCTTGCAAAAACACATGTCTGATATTCCAACATCCTTGCAGCTGCTCTTTGTGTTTAGGTGAACCCACAGTTTAGTACCTTAAATACCATGGATAGAGTTTCCTTAGTGTCTGCATGGCAATGAGACAACAGCAAAGAGTATATGCACCTTTCTGCATGTGTGAAAGGTGCTTGTGGTTTAATCCCAGTCAGCAGCTAAGTACCATGCAGCTGCTCGTTCAGACACTGCACCATCCTAGTTGCTGGTGGGATAAGGAGAACTGGGTAGAAAGTGAAATCCATGCATTGAAATAAGAGTTTAATAGTTGAAATAAAGACATTATAATAATTATAATGAAAAGAGAGACAACAAAACGAGAGGGAAAAAAACCGTAAGTGATGCCCAATACAACTGCTCACCACCCAGGGGTAGCCACTGCTCTTGTCTGTGCCAAGGCTACCTCAGACACAAACTCCACCATAGCACCATGGCCTGACTTGCACTTGTGGCAATGGCTTTGGGTCCTAACCCAGGACAAGCAAGGTACCTCCCACAGTTCTTCAGAAGCTGCATAGTTCAAGGGAACAGGGTGTCCTATGTGTTCCAATAAACTATCCAAATACAAAGCCTCTGCCAGTTGTCCTGTCCTTATACCTATGCATGGCCTTGGGCCTTGATCCAGAAAGTCAAAAAACCTGTATATTTTGGAAAACTCAAGTGCCAAAATCAGTGACTTCTATTTGGCTGTCTCTACAGTATCTATATATTCATACAGAAAATACAAGTATTTTCCATCTTAAATGAGAGAAAGAAGTAATAGCTTCATTTAATTTTGTACAGGTACCTTCTAATGAATAGCTTCTTACAGAGGCTGTCAGGTCACAGAGCCTGCAGGCTGCTTAACCCCATCATACGCACACATAATATTCCTAAGCTGTGAATAAGGAAAATCTGGTCCTTAAGGCAAGGTTAGCAGTGGGCTATCAGAGAGATGTATTAACAAAGGCAGCCTGCTTTCAAGCACCATTTTTCTGGAGGATCTTACAAAGTCTTCCTCGTATACAGAGATACATATATATTATGGCTGTATTTACATTTTAAATTGACACAAAATACATCAACCATATATTTTTTAAAAATGGCAGTTATTATGTAGGAAAAATCTAGCTAACCATCAAAATCATTTCCAGTGATGGTCATAAAAATTACATCTTGTTTATTCTGCCTCAAAAGGGCAGTTCTTCAAATGTATTTGCTATTTCAAACAATCAGTTTTGAATCCTAAACTCACTGGTATTCAAGATGCTGACTTGTGAATTAGAAGTTACCTGGTCTAGTGGAAACTGCCTCTGCCCAGGGGGTTGGAACTAGAGGATCTTCAAAGTCCCTTCCAACCCAAAACATTCTATGATTCTAAGTTTGCATTTAGGCAGGAAAAGTAGTAGTGAGGGGCAACACCTACACTTCTGCAGGGATCAGTTCCTCAGGGATGTCCACCTGCCACACACCTTGTACCCCTCTGGCAGGAATTGGTTCCAGAAGCCATCTTGCATTTGAAACAACAGTCAAGTATTTCTGTTCTAGATTACTGAGGACAGCTTTCTTTTCCAGCTCCAGAATCTCTTCAGGAGGCAAGTTTTCTGGACATAGCGACGTCTCTCCAACGTCAATTAATCCTGTGTTACAAAATTAAAATACAAAATTAGTTGGTTGGTTGATCTCCTGGAGGAAAGTTTTCCAAAAGTAAGCCTCACAGAGAACACACAAAGCACCTCATTCGTTACCAGAACAGTGTGAAGCATACACATCTCAAACCACTGTCATCCACTGCAGAAGGTGGCCTGTGTGACTGAACTTAGGTTGGTGAATTACAGTTGAAGTGTGGAGTTACAACAGTCACATCTCAGTGATACAGAACTCTGTTACACAGACACTCATATCTAAGGAAGTACCAGCTGCTACCAAAACTGCTGAGCTACATTTGGCCGTGAAACAGCTTCATTAAAAATAAAACTGTGCTCCTACCAGGACACCATTAACATTTTAAAATCATTAAACTATATGGAAATTCCTGCTCTCTGGAACCCTTTTAATGTCATGAAAGGAAAATTCTATATTGCTTAATGGTTAAAATAAGATCAAAGAAGCTTTGATGCCTACTCCACAATTAAGCATGCAATTTATGTCAAGGTTACAAATTGCACATTATGTAGTAGTTAACAATTTTCAGCACTAGAACAGAAACAATCTTTCAGTGTATGTGATAGTAACTTGTTGTGCAGGAACAGCTGAAAATATTGAGATGGTGAAGACAGATGTTGAAGATAGATGGTGTAACAAAAGATAGCAAAATGAGTCCTGGATAAAAGTTTGTAAGCACACAGTACAGCAACATATGTTGTATTTCAGCACATTACAAGCAGAAAACCACCACTCCACCCTAGCTTGTTAACAAACTTCACTACTCAAATAACAAGAGCAATGGCACATTTGTAGAACTGAAATTTATTTATGCAATACTCTAACATGACATGAAATCACTGCAACATGATGCTCTCACTTGACTAACAGTACTGTAAAATGGTTTCAGCAAGACTATCTAAGCTCAAAATGCAAAAAGTGTGAAACTGAAATTTCCTACCATGAAACAAGGTAATACACAACCCACATTATACTATCTTACTGCCTGATGAGTTAGCAGAAACCAATTATATTTCTTATATACACTTTAGAGTTATAGCCTGAAGTTTTTAGTTGACTGAATGCTTGTTAAAAACTGAGGCCTGACTAAAATTCTTTATCCCAGAGATCAAACGTACTTCACATTTCCAACACAATGGAAAACAATAAATTCTATTCACAACTTCCCTCACCAACCTCAGTTTACAATCATAAGGAACTGAAATAGCCCCCCAGTCACAACACAGGTGCCACTCCCTCAACATAAGTGTTAATGGCATGTATTAACGAGCATAGCTGTGTAAAGCCCATGTGTATTTTATTTGACTGAATGTTAACAGATTGAAAGCTTCCTTGGAAAACACAGTCCAAGCAATACTGCAAGTTGCTCACCTGCGATAACTCCTCTGCCAAACCTTTCCCCTTTATCCAACAAGTCTTGCACTTCTTGTGGTGTCATACCAAACCTATTCGAAAGAATTGCTCTCCATGTTTCATCTTCCCAGTCTTTTACAGCTATATGAATAGCAATGGTGCAGCCCTTGTACTTTGCTAGCAAAGGACGCCAACGGGTCTCCACTGTTTTGACTTTGTTTAAAACTAATCCTGCATAGGGCTGTCGGAAGGAAAGGCAACCAAATCTCATCGTTTTCCTTGCATCAGAACCCGTTGATCTCCTACAAACAACACACCTGAGGTCAGTGTTTGAAACGCGCGTAGGACCGTGTCAAACCAAGACACACCTGCCGAGCAGCTGCCGCGACCACCGGGACACAGCGCGCTGCCTCCCGGGGCCGAGCTGCCCCCTCCGCACTGCCGGAAACAGCCCCGGGCCTGGGCGGAGGTCGCTGCACCAACGGTGCTTCTCGGCTCGGCTCGGCTCGGCCCGGCCCCGCAGCTGCGCTCGGGAGGTGGCCACTCCCGGCGCCGGAAGGGGTTTAAAAGCCCCGCTCCGCAGTGGAATGTGGTATTCCGTAATGGAGAAGGTTTGTGTTTTGTTCATTCGGCAGAGCTTTGCTGGCTTCAGTGACATGCGGGCCCTGGGACCGTCTCCTACCTTGGCTTCCAGCTCCGCACCGTTCTTTCCCTTCGCCTGGCACTGGCGGCCCGCGCTCAGTGACGCAGTGGGAAAGTGGGTGACGAGGGGCACTCGGCCCTGCTGCTGCCGCCGCTGCCTGCGGTGCCGCCTGCGCCCGCACAGCCCGCCCTGCTTTCGGCCTCTCGGCGGCGCGTCGCTCTCGGCTGGTGCCTGTGCGTGTGAAGGGAGGCCGGCGGCTGGCCACGCGTGCTTACCTTCTTTCGTGTTTTGTTCGTTATCCCACAAAATCGGCGGCTGCTTCACTCTCCGCTGGGTGTGAAGGGAGCTGAAGCGTCTCCTGGTTGCGCCCGGGAGCGCCCGCTGCTGGGGCTGGTTGTGCCACTCGGCCCTGGGGACGCGCTGTCTGTCGGCGCTCCCGTCAGAGACCTATAGTGAAGTGGCATCAGGAGCCCTGATGCCGTGCCCGCAGCTGGGGGCCCGTACAACGTATCTTCATTCAGGCTGCTGAGAAACTCACGTGTCAACTTTTCCCTGTCTTTTTCGTGTAGAGCCATATCTATCAGTTGAGGGTTATAAATGCAAGAAGTATTGGGGAGCTTGTAGGAGGGAAAGGAGGAGAGAGCATTCACAGGAAGGAGTGAGTTTGTAGTCCATGTAAGGAGAAACAGGCATGAGAACGAAGGAAGGAGGACTGGGAGAGATAGAAAATCAAAAGTAGTAATCTTTACAGAATGGAAAGTGGGTGGTCACCAATGTCAAATCCTGTGTTTTTGTTTTAATATCGGTTTCAATGGTGTAGAATGTCTCTTATTCTCTATCGAACCACATTTTTAAACCAAGAGAAATGTTAATATTGCATTAACAATTGCAGGAGCTCAGGGTTGGAAAGAGAAGTCATCTGCCAGAATTCTGCTGCAGGAGAGATGGGCTATTCTTCACTTGAGAAAGGCAGCAGAACTTCATGCAGCAAAAGTGAGATTGGCTTTGGTTATTTTTATCCAGGTCTATGACTTTATGAATAACAAGTTAGTTGTTGGTAAAACAGCCTGTAACGTTAGTGTTCTGTGAGTGCACTGCACAACACAATTAGATGATGCTTTTCTGATAAGTACTTCAAATGGCTTTTACAATACACAGTTGTGGTGTACACTTCAAATATGCTTTCAGTGAGTTGCATGTGTTCTAAGATATTTTATGATTCATAGATTTTTAACTGTTGAAACCTATTTTTTCTTTTTGCCATTTTCTCAAATTTCTACTGATTTCATTATTTTTTTTTCCTGAATATTTCAAATACCTTGTTCAAAATGTTCCAGATAAAGTCACTCTAGCCCTTTATACAATGTCATGAAAACAAGAGAAATTAATTTAAAATCATTGTAGTTTTTAAAGGGTTATTATTTTAAGTGTTCTTTGGCTTGTAGCTATTTTCATCGTACTGGATACGTACAGTTAGTTGAAGATGCTGTTGAATCTGTTTAGGGTTGCAGGTAGTGAGCTTTCATGCTTTTTTGTGGTATTTGCTTTTGGGGTTTTTCCACTGCATAATTGCAGTTTATGTGAAGGTTACTTTGGAGGGAAACATAGGACAATTTTTTTTGTTGTGTTGTGTAAGGAAGTGTTAGCTAGCTTTGTGTTGCACTCACGTAACTTATAGGAGAATTTGTATCATATTTTGTCATATACATAAACATAAGGTGCTTAAAATCTCAAGCCTTGCAGGTCTAAGTAGAATAGAAATAGCACAAGACTTGTGTGCTACCAAAGATTAATAAATGTTAGGTTGAAAATCTCCTGTTGGCAGGCTAACTAACTTGGTTTGTTGAAACCTCATCCCATATTTTGTCATTTATTGGAAGACTCAAAAGCAAGTTATAGTAGCACCTAAATGGGCTCTGAAATGATCAAGTTTTTGTATGTGTTCAGCCTTACATGTGATGTAAACTGATTCTAGTAGATTTCCTCAGGGGATAAGATAATGATTTGAGGTGTATAGCAGTGAATATGGAAAAGAAAATTTGTTCTGATCCTACCAGATGATGAGTTTATGCCTGACATTTTAGATGCATGTAATTATTTCTTGATCACTGTTGTTTTCGCATGCTAACACCAATCCTAAATTATCTAATCTTGGCACTGTATCTCGCGTGATGATCATTTCAGCAATAGGAAATTCTATGTATTTGGTCTATAAATTCTGGAAAGTAAACTTCATTTCAGTATGTCTAAATTAGCTTTCCTTAGGGTGCCCCTAATTTTAGTTTTGATACAATAAAGACTGGATAATTCCAATTACAGAATGTGTTACTGCTTTCTGTGGAGCTAAAACAATGCCTAGTATATTTAGAAGGGCTTGGGTCTGATCTCATCTAGATAGGCAGTGATTGCTGTATTTATTGCCAGATTTGCTTGGCAGCTGTTTTCATGTGATTCAGTTTGTAGCAATAGGTTCTGGGATATCTTGGGTCAAAATCAGGTCAAGGTACTTGATCAGGTACAGTTCATTTTAGAATTGGGTAGAGATACAGTGCCGTATGTTCAGTGAAATACAGTACTGTTGTTTTTATTTAGTAGTCACTATTTAATAGTTGACATTCAAGCTGGGATATGTTGACATATGAGCATCCATTGTATTTTCCTGCATTTCAGAACATCAATGAATGTCAAGTGTGATGCTGTAACTGTGTGGGGTATTTTTAGCAGCAATTCCATCTTAAGCACTTCTGCCAACTTTCTACATTTTGCTCCCTTTCCCTTAATTTTACTGTTTCACATTCTAATATTGTAATTTACAAAGCCTCAGTGTATGCTGGAAAACCAGCTTCATAGCATTATTATGCCCAAATAAAGAACCGCTCTCTGAAAATGTGAATCTTTTTTCACACACACCTCATGTTGGTTTGTAACGCTGACATTACTGTCCTTTTCAAAAGCTTTGGCATTATAAATAAGCAACAAACTGACTACCAATTACAGAATCATAGAATAGTTAGGGTTGGAAAGGACCTTAAGATCATCTAGTTCCAACCCCCCTGCCATAAGCAGGGACACCTCACACTAAGCCATGCCAACCAAGGCTTTGTCTAAACTGGCCTTTAATACTGCCAGGGATAGAGCACTCGTGACCTCCCGGGGCAACCCATTCCAGTGCCTCACCACCCTAACAGGAAAGAATTTCTTCCTTAGATCCAATCTAAACCTCTCCTGTTTAAGTTTGAACCCATTACCCCTTGTCCTGTCACTACAGTCCCTAATGAAGAGCCCTTCCCCAGCATCCCTATAGGCCCCCTTCGGATACTGGAAGGCTGCTATGAGGTCTCCATGCAGTCTTCTCTTCTTCAGGCTAAACAGTCCCAAATTTCTCAGCCTGTCTTCGTATGGGAGGTGCTCCAGTCCCCTGATCATCCTTGTGGCCTCCTCTAGACTTGTTCCAACAGCTCCATGTCTTTTTTATGTTGAGGACACCAGAACTGCACACAATGCTCCAGGTGAGGTCTCACAAGAGCGGAGTAGAGGGGCAGGATCACCTCCTTCGACCTGCTGGTCACGCTCCTTTTGATGCAGCCCAGGATATGGTTGGCTTTCTGGGCTGCAACCACAAACTGAAGCCAGCTCTGGTTCATGTTCTCATCGACCATCACCCCCAAGTCCTTCTCGGCAGGGCTGCTNCTCCTTTTGATGCAGCCCAGGATACGGTTGCTTTCTGGGCTGCGAGCACACACTGCAGCCAGCTCATGTTCATTTTCTCATCGATGACCACCTCCAAGTCTTTCTCCACGGGGCTGCTCTGAATCTTCTCTGCCCAACCTGTAGCTGTGCTTGGGATTGCTCTGACCCAGGTGTAGGACCTCGCACTTGTTATTTATAGAAGAGTCTTCCTGTGCTTAAACCATGACACTGAGAAATGCTTTTGAGGTTTCTCTCCAAATACCTCTGTGGTAAAAATGTAGTTCTATTTAGGGGTGCTATTTGAGAATAAAGTGCATACATCCTAAGTTTTGTCTTATGCAGGTTTCAGTATGTTTTCATAACAGATCATGTGTATATGACAGAGCTTGCATAAGAGCATACACACTGTTCTTTTAAATACTGAACACAAAAGTGTAAGGTAGAGATTGACCATTAGCCCCTGGCATTTTTTTGCAGTCAAGCATACTGCCTTTCGTAATGGTATGTTGTAGTAACCGTATAGTGGTATGTAGCTAATATATGAGGAGTTTTTAATGATTTAATGAACCTAAGCTCTTGTCCATACCGCAGTTTCTGTAAAGGAAAAAAAGCAAATACCTGGGAAACTTTGTCCTTCATTTATCAATATCAGTGGAGGCAGTATCATTTGAAAATCAAGTGTGTTTGTGGGATATAAGAGAGCCTTGCTTTGATGTAGAATTAGTTACATTGTTCAAATTAAAACCCATCATTTCTTTTGTACAGAACAAATACACTGTCTGAAAAGAGTTTCTGAAGTTTCCATCTAGGTTATGAGCCATTAACTTTTTTTCAGTACATGCATAAGAATTTTTGGAAGAGGGATGTGTTTGGTCATATTCCTCCTGAGGATGCACCTGGAGCTGTGCAAATTGCTTATACAGCTTTTCAGGGTATGCAGGGGAAGAAAGAGACAGTAGTTCACATGTACTGAGATAGACTAGGTGCAAAGAACACCAGGGATCTTATTCTTACTAACATGGGAGTTGAACTCCTAAACTTCCACCACTCATGAAGCTCATTTCAGCCATTTTATTGCAAGCTACTGGGCTTTTTGTCTGGATGATAATTTATCTCAGAGAAAATAGGACATGCATAATACCGAGGTTGAGTCTGTGTACTTAGAACATCATTTTGGTGAGTTATGCTGCATTACAGTCTCTGACTTTATGGCAGCCTCAGGCACTTGCTGCAACTTCTGAGGACTGATTTTGTTTCTTGTCTGGGACAAGGAAGCAAACGTTGTTATTTCTTTCCAGGATACTACATTCTGATTAAAAAGATTTCCAGACACTGGTGTTACAATTTGGAGCTCTTACATAGGTGGAACCCAGAGATTCCTGATCTGTAAATGCCTTTACTTCCTGCAGTTATGTTTATTTAGAGCAGCTAAATACGTATGTAGGGTACCACTCTACACATTTTTTTTTTTTTTAATGAAAGGTTCTTGTCAATAGCACACTATGTGCTAAACACCCATAAAACCTCCACTCCTTCCCCCAACATATGCAGTGTCTTGCCTCTTCCTTTTACATCAGGTCTTGCTGCTCAATTTTCCAGGTATTTGAACTAGTTAGTTAGTTGTGTGAGCATGAGACAGCCCAGGTCTGCTGGTGAGTTTTATCTGCTTAGTGATCTATTTCTAAACTTTAAGGTTGCTAATATTTGGAGATTATTCTGAAGGTTAAAAGAAGGCTGTAACTGTAGGATGAACAGCGAGCCAGCTGATTGAGAAACATCTTGTGTAGCAATCCATAGCAATCTTTTTGGGATTGAGATACATGGCTTCATGCTGGGGTAGTCTGCCAGGGAAGGAGAGTTTGTAGTAATGAATTCTTCTTTCCCTGCTGATTATTATGTCCAAGCCACAGGCACTGAATGCAGTATGTGGCTGCATAAAACATTTTTAGAGATAAAGACTGCTCAACATTTTTGTATGGCCATGGCTCCACAACCAGGGTTCATGCCCTCTAATATGCTGAAAACTTTCTTTTAATGAATCTGCACTCCTGCTATAAAGGGGGTAGGTATCCCCACTTCTTCTGATGCTGTCCACTGAGCTTTATCATTATTTCAGGCTTTAGTCTCTTTCCAGGCGCAGGGTGTTACCAGAAACATTGGTTAGAAATGGAAAGTTCGCACTACCTGTGGCAGCTAAAATATGAATAAGTTCCTTTGTTTCCATAATAATATCTACCTTATATGACACAGTGCTTAGGAACTTTCAACAATTTCTACTGTGTTTGATTAAGTACCTTTTGAGTCTCTCTTATCAGGAGACACTTGTATTCCTGGCAAGAACTGCAAGAAAAAAATCCTGTGCAGAGGCACATGCAATTTCAGACAGGCCCTGTATGTGCTTCTGTAACTAAAACATTACGTTTTGGCCATTGGTAAAACACTGAAAATGCAGTTTTCCTCTCTGAATTCAAACTAGCAAAATAACCAGTAAATACTGTCTTTCACATCAAGGGTCAATCCAGTTCTGTTTGTTGGCTGCTTGGGTTTTTTTGGTGGGAGGAGTTAATTTGTTGGTTAATTTGTTTGGTTGTGTGGTTTTGGTTTTTGGTTTGGTATAAGCTGTGTTAGAGAAGGCACCAATAAATGGTTTATTACTGGGAAGGATGTTATTAAAGAAATGGGGAAAGATGTTGCTTCTAGATGATACTATCTAAAAATATTTGAGATAAAATAGAAATATGCAAATCAGATGTTACATAGATACCTATATGATCATGATAATAACAAATGTATAAAAGCCAAAGCTGGAACTGGTTGGTTTGCTGTGCAATGGTTAAAACTGGCGTTAGCATCCTATGTAAGATTTAAAAATGGGTAACTTCTTTATTTTTCTAATAAGCACATGTATATATTACTTCAGAGGGTTTTGTGGTTTCAGTGCAGTAATAACCATTTTAACTGTTTGTGGCTGGGTTTTGATACGTTTTTTCTTGGATATATTGAGGTTTTAGGTCATGTTTTACAGTACGCCATCTCATACTTTCTCTGCATTTTCGTCTGTTGTCAGGAATTTTCCACATATATCGGACTTAAATGCTCTCTTGTCAGGTGTCTTGATTTCTACTTCCCAATTGTCCTCATTAGCAGACACAGTATGTTTTCATCCTGCGTGTCTACTTAGATGAAATGTTACATTTTCTTAGGCATGCTTCCAAAGATAAAGCAGTATACTATCAGTTATTTCTACAGTGTTAATATAAATGTACACTGGAGTACTCCATATATTTTAATTGTTAATCAAGATTTCAAAGGAGCCTCATTTCTAATACATCAGCAAGCAGAAATTAAAATAAGATATAGCCTTTAGTCCAAAATCTGAACATACCTTAATTATCAAAGTAGTTTTGAACTGAAGGCCTATACTCTTCATTGTTAACAGACACTATAAAATATTTTGTATCCTATGACAAACCAGATAACATAGAGCTGAGTGGTTTCTTGGCTTGGTTTTGGGTTTTGTTGCTTGGGGTTTCCCCTCTCCCTCCTCCCCCCCCCCCCCC